>JAQJVL010003645.1:0-57338 GCA_035578905.1 Stictocephala bisonia | reverse complement strand
AAGTCAAGACGTAATTAAAGAGGTCAAGAGTGTCTGCCAAGGAGATGACACGTGGGAAAGTAATAACAAATTAAAGTACCTCTAAAAACGTATACTGGTGGGGGCAGATTTTGACCTTTAATGAAATGCAATCAGTGGGTGGTTAAGTCAAGACGTAATTAAAGAGGTCAAGAGTGTCTGCCAAGGAGATGACACGTGGGAAAGTAATAACAAATTAAAGTACCTCTAAAAACGTATACTGGTGGGGGCAGATTTTGACCTTTAATGAAATGCAATCAGTGGGTGGTTAAGTCAAGACGTAATTAAAGAGGTCAAGAGTGTCTGCCAAGGAGATGACACGTGGGAAAGTAATAACAAATTAAAGTACCTCTAAAAACGTATACTGGTGGGGGCAGATTTTGACCTTTAATGAAATGCAATCAGTGGGTGGTTAAGTCAAGACGTAATTAAAGAGGTCAAGAGTGTCTGCCAAGGAGATGACACGTGGGAAAGTAATAACAAATTAAAGTACCTCTAAAAACGTATACTGGTGGGGGCAGATTTTGACCTTTAATGAAATGCAATCAGTGGGTGGTTAAGTCAAGACGTAATTAAAGAGGTCAAGAGTGTCTGCCAAGGAGATGACACGTGGGAAAGTAATAACAAATTAAAGTACCTCTAAAAACGTATACTGGTGGGGGCAGATTTTGACCTTTAATGAAATGCAATCAGTGGGTGGTTAAGTCAAGACGTAATTAAAGAGGTCAAGAGTGTCTGCCAAGGAGATGACACGTGGGAAAGTAATAACAAATTAAAGTACCTCTAAAAACGTATACTGGTGGGGGCAGATTTTGACCTTTAATGAAATGCAATCAGTGGGTGGTTAAGTCAAGACGTAATTAAAGAGGTCAAGAGTGTCTGCCAAGGAGATGACACGTGGGAAAGTAATAACAAATTAAAGTACCTCTAAAAACGTATACTGGTGGGGGCAGATTTTGACCTTTAATGAAATGCAATCAGTGGGTGGTTAAGTCAAGACGTAATTAAAGAGGTCAAGAGTGTCTGCCAAGGAGATGACACGTGGGAAAGTAATAACAAATTAAAGTACCTCTAAAAACGTATACTGGTGGGGGCAGATTTTGACCTTTAATGAAATGCAATCAGTGGGTGGTTAAGTCAAGACGTAATTAAAGAGGTCAAGAGTGTCTGCCAAGGAGATGACACGTGGGAAAGTAATAACAAATTAAAGTACCTCTAAAAACGTATACTGGTGGGGGCAGATTTTGACCTTTAATGAAATGCAATCAGTGGGTGGTTAAGTCAAGACGTAATTAAAGAGGTCAAGAGTGTCTGCCAAGGAGATGACACGTGGGAAAGTAATAACAAATTAAAGTACCTCTAAAAACGTATACTGGTGGGGGCAGATTTTGACCTTTAATGAAATGCAATCAGTGGGTGGTTAAGTCAAGACGTAATTAAAGAGGTCAAGAGTGTCTGCCAAGGAGATGACACGTGGGAAAGTAATAACAAATTAAAGTACCTCTAAAAACGTATACTGGTGGGGGCAGATTTTGACCTTTAATGAAATGCAATCAGTGGGTGGTTAAGTCAAGACGTAATTAAAGAGGTCAAGAGTGTCTGCCAAGGAGATGACACGTGGGAAAGTAATAACAAATTAAAGTACCTCTAAAAACGTATACTGGTGGGGGCAGATTTTGACCTTTAATGAAATGCAATCAGTGGGTGGTTAAGTCAAGACGTAATTAAAGAGGTCAAGAGTGTCTGCCAAGGAGATGACACGTGGGAAAGTAATAACAAATTAAAGTACCTCTAAAAACGTATACTGGTGGGGGCAGATTTTGACCTTTAATGAAATGCAATCAGTGGGTGGTTAAGTCAAGACGTAATTAAAGAGGTCAAGAGTGTCTGCCAAGGAGATGACACGTGGGAAAGTAATAACAAATTAAAGTACCTCTAAAAACGTATACTGGTGGGGGCAGATTTTGACCTTTAATGAAATGCAATCAGTGGGTGGTTAAGTCAAGACGTAATTAAAGAGGTCAAGAGTGTCTGCCAAGGAGATGACACGTGGGAAAGTAATAACAAATTAAAGTACCTCTAAAAACGTATACTGGTGGGGGCAGATTTTGACCTTTAATGAAATGCAATCAGTGGGTGGTTAAGTCAAGACGTAATTAAAGAGGTCAAGAGTGTCTGCCAAGGAGATGACACGTGGGAAAGTAATAACAAATTAAAGTACCTCTAAAAACGTATACTGGTGGGGGCAGATTTTGACCTTTAATGAAATGCAATCAGTGGGTGGTTAAGTCAAGACGTAATTAAAGAGGTCAAGAGTGTCTGCCAAGGAGATGACACGTGGGAAAGTAATAACAAATTAAAGTACCTCTAAAAACGTATACTGGTGGGGGCAGATTTTGACCTTTAATGAAATGCAATCAGTGGGTGGTTAAGTCAAGACGTAATTAAAGAGGTCAAGAGTGTCTGCCAAGGAGATGACACGTGGGAAAGTAATAACAAATTAAAGTACCTCTAAAAACGTATACTGGTGGGGGCAGATTTTGACCTTTAATGAAATGCAATCAGTGGGTGGTTAAGTCAAGACGTAATTAAAGAGGTCAAGAGTGTCTGCCAAGGAGATGACACGTGGGAAAGTAATAACAAATTAAAGTACCTCTAAAAACGTATACTGGTGGGGGCAGATTTTGACCTTTAATGAAATGCAATCAGTGGGTGGTTAAGTCAAGACGTAATTAAAGAGGTCAAGAGTGTCTGCCAAGGAGATGACACGTGGGAAAGTAATAACAAATTAAAGTACCTCTAAAAACGTATACTGGTGGGGGCAGATTTTGACCTTTAATGAAATGCAATCAGTGGGTGGTTAAGTCAAGACGTAATTAAAGAGGTCAAGAGTGTCTGCCAAGGAGATGACACGTTGGAGGTTACAAACTAATTAAACTGTATCCAAACACTTCTACATCTTCCGGCAAAGTATTAACTTTTTATCATTTAATTCCCTTTTTTAGTATTATTTTTTTAATAAATAACACTCTTTAAAATCTCAACGAAAAATACTTATGAAAAATAATAATGAAATGAAAATATTACAAAAATAATACAAAATTAATTATAAAATCGTATTATACAAATATTTTCTGTTTTTCGGTTTTTTATTCAATAATCACACGAAATTATGCTTTATTATACCCTTTATGTATTCATTAGTAATTAAAACTGACAGTTTCCTAGTCAAGTCGCTTAAGATTCTAAATTAATTTTTTTTTATCTCCATGGTTTACTTCAGGCCACTATTATAGAAAGTTCTGGAACTACAAGGAGATTTAAAATGGTTTAACCAATAACGTGACGATATTAGCGGGACGTAGTGAAAAGCCTTAATGTGTTACGTGACAGGAACATTTCAGTTCTTCACCTGTAACTTTTTAGTATACCATTTTTTGTATATATATTTTTATTTATTGAAATACGCAGTTTGCTCTTATAAACATCGAACGTTAGAGCTCCACTCAAGTGCCTGGAAGCGCATTTATGTCCAGCTGGGAATTCAATAAATTAGTATAATACAAGTAAATTGCCAAAAAAATCATTATTTCATTAAATATAAAAAAATACTATTTTAATTACATATATGAGTGATTAGAACGGTTAAAGCATACGATTATATAATCTAATTGATAGTAAAATTATTATTGTAAATAATTAACGTGACATTACTTACTGAAGCTAATCCCTACTTAAAGTACTGTAATTGAACCGTTCCAAAATTCTCCAACACTAATGTCATTTAAATAATGTCAAGAACCTTAAAAGTATCTCTCTATGTTTTTTGGGTTCTTGTTAAAAGTGCTTACCCTCTCAAAACATTTGTTTTTCTTATTTAAATATATAATGCTCGAATGAGAAAAGACTATGTCCGATTAAATAAGTTATATTTTTTATAAAATCCTACATATATCATACACTACATAAAATTGAGAACCGCTGTAAATCACTCTTGTACATTATTATTACGTTGTAGAATTGTTTCTAGCATAATAACTTGTATTGTGATTATTAGAACTTTCTTAGCTACCTAATAAAAATATGTAGTTTATAGATACTATTTTAATAACTTTTTTTGTAAAACTATTTTCATTACAAACTTCACCGTAGTAGTCTTAAACACTTGTTGGCTGTAATCATTAATCTTGTTTTTCAAACTGATTTGTTACATTTAAAAAAATATATGATTTTAAATACTGTACATTTGAGATAAGATCAATATATACGACATTTTCTGCATATTATATCACTCATGGAAAACTATATTCACGTATATTGCCGTACGTATTAACAGGTTTTTGAGGCAATAATTGGTGACACTTTTACATTTAATTATATCTTATCTCATTTTAACTAATGTATTTACTGTTTTTACATTTCAAGCCATTAGACAGCACTTATAAATCTTTTTATGTTTATTAAGATCGATTTCAGTCTCGTAAGACCATCTCCAGTTGTACAATAGTAAAAACTAATATTGTCTAAGTGAAATACTTTACAGCAAAATAAAGTTTATAGAATTAATAAAAAAATAAATTAGGACACTGGAACGGCTTTGGACGGATGAAACAACCAACATTTTACTGTAGTCCAAAGTTTTAGAGGAGTTGCTAATTTTGGTAGTATTTTAGTCAAAGGTTATATATATTTATGTGTTTGTTCATTTTTTAATAATTTAGTATGTTTTATAAAATTTGTACAATGACTTGGTTTTATTTAAAAAAAAAGAATTAAGGTTTTATTACTAGAAAAAAACTAATGTATGCTTTAATGATTGCATTTTAGAGTTTAAATGCATATATTATAGGTCTATTGCTTTAAGGCTGAAAGGAGTTATTTCAAAGAAAGATAGCCATCTCCAACAAGATGGGGGAGTAATGGGAAGACAAAAAGAAAAAGAACAATGAACAAAAACAATAGTCACAACAATTAATGCTTTGTGTTCCTGAGAACATTTGATAATAATACTCATTATAATAACTGATAAATTACATGATATTTTGAGTCATTCCTTCATATTTATGACCTATTTCTGTGTCACCCTAAAGTTCTATGGTCAAAAGCAATGTACGCTAGCTAATCTAAAGAAAATGTAAAACTAGTATTTTAAGAAAAATAAAAGGTAAGTATTGCTCTTTACCTTTAAACGATAAAAAAAATAACATTTAGTAAAATGCTACAAGAATATTCAAATTAAATTTAAATTTACAAATGGAAAATTTATGTCATTGATGACAAAGCCAATATTTCAAAAGCTCGTAACATATATTTATACTATTGGAAGCTTCATTATAAATAGGTAGGTGACTGAGCAGATTTGGTCCAGTAAAAGAAAAATAGCGGCATTCAGAAGTTGATTACATTCCAATCATCCATAAGGTCATACATATACAGTAACATGTGTTTGGAGTAATGACATTATCATTTGGAGTTTACCAACGTGTTTTACGTGTCAAAACTATTTAGGCAACTTATTAAACAAACAAACTGAAGCACTAGGAACTCCTACACTACCTGCAGACTCAATCAAACGGTATAGAACACTCCAATATACTTATATCTTGCACAACTGTATTTTTCTCTTGGATCGCAATTAGGATCAAAGTTATATGTTTTATCTTACTAATTTTATCTTATATAGAGAGTGGAGTACATGGAGGATTGATTCTATCATATATAGAGAGTGGAGTACATGGAGTATTGATTCTAAAAGACCAACGCTTGTAAAATTAAGTAATATTTCTTATAAAATAAAATACATAATATTGAATTATGACAGAAATGATAGGACTCACGTTAATGAAGAGTTTTTTTTACCAGTTTGAGGATATTACTTTATAGTATTTGGATAGTTAACTTCTTTATAACGCCCAAAGTATAAAAATAAATTGAATATACAAGTTTACTGGATAAGTATATATATATATATATATATATATATATATATATATATATATATATATATATATATATATATATATATATATATATATATATATATATATATATATATATATATATATACTGTATATTATAAAGCAGGCCATAAAACGTCTAAATGTATGATTATAGTAAATTAATTATTCAGTTGATACAGTTAAAGATGCAATAATAGTTTAGCTAGAGGTAATTCAAAATTTGCAATCCAAGGCGAGTTACGGGTAGTTTATGCATTAGTTAGTGAACCACCCTTTATGACCTTTGGCCCAGGCAACTGCTCCTTCAACATCATAACTTAGTTTCTACTCGCTTCTAGAGATGAGGTTCTCTCCACATAATTTATGTCCAGTTCTACTTCTAAAAAATCATAAAAAAATCTCTTTCAATACATTTTTAGTATAAAACTATTCTATGATCTCTCAGTGAATGTAACATGTGAGTATACCATCCTTCATCATTATTCGTGGATAAAAATTACGTGGAACAGTGTAAAACTTAACAGTTGTTACTACGCACTTATTATTACAAATTTATCTCGGTAACTATACTCCACCAGCTCCTCGTGTATATATATATATATATATATATATATATATATATATATATTCCATTTTTAATACTACAATGGTGTATGACAATGTTTCTAAATATCTAAAAATAAAAATCATTTGTACATATATAACATATTCAAATCCATATGCAGAATACAATTAATTAATTTTTACAATTAATAATCAATTCAAATGACCCTAGGTTTTATAGGTTGCTTTTAGTACAGAGTTCTTATATTACAAGGAAGCTGGTGACAACAAATACTTTATTGGAAGTGCTAAATCATTTATACAGTGTGGAACGAAAAATAATATTTGTAAACTTAAATTGTTCTGTAATTATTCATTTTAAACTAAAAGTAAAATTCATTGGTTTTACCTTTTACTTTTTACAATTATATAAACTAAATAATTTGAAATTTAATATTATAAACTAAAATGGTAATCAAGCCACCAGTACTTTTATGATATTCAACCAGTGCGATGTGGTAAAGTGAAAAAGCAGTCAGCAAGGCCGTAAGTGTGTACCATCAAGAAAACACGTGGGAAGGTATTAAAAAATAAACTATTCTTAAGCATGTGTACAGATTCTGGGAGAGTTTGACCCTTAATGATATTCAAGACGCAGTTAACAAGGTCAAGAGTGTCTACTGTCATAATGGCATGTGGGAATGTAAAAAAAAATAACAAAAATACTTTTAAACATAAGTACAGCTTGTAGCGTAGTTCATACTTAAAATGTATAGAGTATAAATTTTAAAATGTATAGATGTTCAAGCAGTTATATGAGGTAAGGCCAAGACACAGTTAACGAGGTCAAGTGTGACTACTGTCAAGATGACACGTGGGAAGGTATAAATTATTTAAACTACTTCTAGGCACGTGTACAGCTTCTGGCAGAGTTTGAACTTCCATGATGTTCAAACAATGAGAATCAAAAAAGAAACAACTAAGCCAAATGAGACTACCATTAAGATGACACGCTGTAGTGTATGAACTAATTAAACTACTTCTAAGCACGTGTACAGCTTCCGGCAGCGTTTAACCTTCCATGAGATTCAAGAAGGAAACAACGAGATGAAGTGGGACTATCGTCAAGATGACACGCTGTAGGATATGAACTAATTAAACTAGTTTTAAGCATGTGTACAGCTTCCGGCAAAGTTTGACCTTCTATGAGATTCAAGAAGGAAACAACGAGGTGAAGTGGGACTATCGTCAAGATGACACGCTGTAGGATATGAACTAATTAAACTAGTTTTAAGCACGTGTACAGCTTCCAGCAGAGTTTGACCTTCCATGAGATTCAAGAAGGAAACAACGAGGTAAAGTGGGACTATCGTCAAGATGACAAGCTGTAGGATATGAACTAATTAAACTAGTTTTAAGCACGTGTACAGCTTCCGGCAAAGTTTGACCTTCCATGAGATTCAAGAAGGAAACAACGAGGTGAAGTGGGACTATCGTCAAGATGACACGCTGTAGGATATGACCTAATTAAACTAGTTTTAAGCACGTGTACAGCTTCCGGCAGAGTTTGACTTTCCATGAGATTCAAACAATGAGATTCAAGAAGGAAACAACTAAGCCAAGTGAGACTACCGTCAAGATGACACGCTGTAGTGTATGAACTAATTAAACTACTTCTAAGCACGTGTACAGCTTCCGGCAGCGTTTAACCTTCCATGAGATTCAAGAAGGAAACAACGAGGTGAAGTGGGACTATCGTCAAGATGACACGCTGTAGGGTATGAACTAATTAAACTAGTTTTAAGCACGTGTACAGCTTCCGGCAGAGTTTGACCTTCCATGAGATTCAAGAAGGAAACAACGAGGTGAAGTGGGACTATCGTCAAGATGACACGCTGTAGGGTATGAACTAATTAAACTAGTTATAAGCACGTGTACAGCTTCCGGCAGAGTTTGACCTTCCATGAGATTCAAGAAGGAAACAACGAGGTGAAGTGGGACTATCATCAAGATGACACGCTGTAGGGTATGAACTAATTAAACTAGTTTTAAGCACGTGTACAGCTTCCGGCAGAGTTTGACCTTCCATGAGATTCAAGAAGGAAACAACGAGGTGAAGTGGGACTATCGTCAAGATGACACGCTGTAGGGTATGAACTAATTAAACTAGTTTTAAGCACGTGTACAGCTTCCGGCAGAGTATAATATTTTCATAATGCTACTTACGTTTTTGATGTAATAATTTATATTAACTTTTTTCTGACATAAGTAATGTTTTTTATAATCACCATGAAACGTTAATTTTTTTTTAGTGGTTTCATATATTTAAATATTTTTAAAAAGCAAAAAACGGAGGATACCTATGTAACGTTGCTTTTTATAAAAAATACCTACTTTTTATTTACTTATTTTTTTCATTCTATAAACAGCTAATATTATTCTCTGTTATCACGTACAGCCTGTGTTTAATCCTAGCAAGTAGCTTAAATGTTAAATGATTCAATCTTCCCATCTCAGACTTTAGAGCTCTCTTACAACAAGATCTGGGACCAAAAGGTAATTCAAAATGTTGAAATATGGTGCGTTATATTAGCCATCCGTAACTGTGGCAACACCTTAACGACTTTTATTTTCTTCACAATTTAGCTCTTTTTCTGCTTCATTCTGTTAAACCATGGGATCAGAATATTCTTTTAAATACGTATGTTATTTTAAGTATAAGAGAAGTTGTGTTCAAATAAACATTTTATTTATATACTATATGTTCATGGTCATGTATTATACTATTATTGCTTACCTGAGTAACTAGAAGCCATCCTAAAATCTCCAACACTAATATTTATGGAGTATTGTCTAGAACCTAAGAATGCGTATCCCAAAATGTCTTGGACGTTGGTTTACTCTCAAATTTTAGCCTTTTTTACAATTATAATGTAGTTAAATATGTGTTATTTTTGTTATGAACATGTATTTTAATAAATTAATAAATAAGCAATAATTTAGTAATATGAGTGTACATCCATATAAATTTGCAAACATGTCTTAATATAATTTATAGCTAAATATAAATTGTAAGTTATATAATTGTTACATATATATACATGTGCCATATTAATTCCTTTTGTTTTGGAATGTGCCATATTAATACACTGAATGGTTTGAATTCCATTTCAGCATAATTTAAAGTATAGAAATTAAACATAACAAAACCAAATAAGACTTATACAACCATATAACACTATAGTCACATGAGCCACTATGCAGTGAACATTTGTTTTTCGGTTAAAATTTGGAAAGCAAATAAAATATTCACTAAGGAACTATATAGATAATGTTAATCTATAAACAAAGTAATGTTTCAGGCGCTTTAAATACACTAATGTTAAATTTTGTGTCTCAAAATATCAGCTATTTTTGTGGTCCATTGTGGAGCGCTAGTGTGGTCCAACGATCTATATAACAGAACTGGATCGCCGACTCCCGCCGCGAGGCATGCTACAGAAATGTTATAATATAAATGCAGTGATGATATAATGTAACAAGATAAATTTAATTACCAATTAAAATGACATATCATAAATATCATGATAGTAAACTTTGTGAAGATATTAAAAATTATAAGTTTTTTAAGTTGATTTAATTTTCTATTTTGCATTATGAAGTTTTTAAATATGATCTCAAACCTAGGAATATGAATAAACAATACTTGTTAGTGCCATTGCGTATTGAAAATATATGAATAATTGATATTAGATAACATTAAGGTAATTCAGTAATTATAATTCAATGTTTGTCTTATAAATAAATATGTATTTTTCAGCTTAAAAACTATTAAAATCTTAATTAAAGCAAACCCATGAAAGTAGATAATTAGTGTCATAATGTTAACGTGACACACTGTTAGTGTGGCTTGGTATTTTGTAATTAAATATTAATTTATGTTAGTTTAAATAATAATGAAAATTAAACATTCAAATCATGGTCAATATTTGAACTATTTTATTTTGTTCATTATCTGCATTGATTTATATAAGCTAAAATTTAAACTCAATTATAGTAGATTCTCATTATGTAATAATATTATTCAGTAACTGAAGTAAATGCAAAATTGATTACGTTTCTACTATGGTTTATTTTATTTAATATAAACCAGATAAATAAACAAGTAGATCGCATGAAAAACTTCTGCACACGTAATTTAATGAAATATTATACCCTTAGTTAAACTTTAGTTAGAACATTTGAGCCATTAATGATATTATGATAGATATAACATGATGTTAATATAATAATACACATTAATGTTTCTTAAAAGTTTTATAATATTAAAAAAAATCATAGTATTAAATATAATATTGTTACTAAAAGAATAATATCATAACAATTATTGTGCTATACCTTTATAACGTTCTTTCCTAATTTAGATAATGATATATATACTTTAAAATTTATTTATTTATTATCTTTATATAATATATTTATACCATTAAATATTGTATGATTATATATAGTATAAATTGTGTTATGTGAAGAAAATCTCAGTCGTAGAAATGATATACATTTTTATAGTGTTTATTTTATAATGTGGTATTTCTATGATTAGTTAGGCCTATACTAAGTCGAAAAATCAGGAAAAGGAATAATTTATTATGGATGACTATAGTCATTATGAACATTAAATTAATTTAAAAGATTATCATTTACATTACATTACAGTATCAAATAAACCAGCTAAATAAAAAAATTTTAATAATATTGTAACAAATGTTAGCAGATTTATTTTTTTATTTATGACAGAATAATCTGATTTAATTTTAAAGGCGCCATAAATTGTTATTTTATATTTTTAAAAAGTTATCAAATCAATATAATAACATAACAGTTAAAATAAACTTAAATTTATTACTGAACTACAAGATAAATATGTATCAGTCTTAAACAGTCTATTTTACATAGTAAATTATAAAAATAAATTTGATCCACTTGGAAAACCTGATGAAATCAGATTACGTACGTAGAGGAAGTTCGTACCACTTAGCAGAGGAGAAGAAGCATAGAGTATGGTGAGATTATCAATAAAGTATCGTAAAATAGTATCAAACCGAGCCATAATGTAAAGGGTTATTATGAAAGCTAATATATAAATAATATAAAGGTTTATTTTGAATAAATGATACAAAAAGCAAAAAATTATTTAAAAACGTCATAGGTGCTTAGTAGCTATGATTTATACATTGCCGATACAGGTTGATGACAGTTAATAAATTGATCATGGGAGCCTTCACAACTAGATAATAGGATAATTAAGTTAAGATAATGGGATTAGAGACTATAAAATTATATAATTAGTCACCTAAACATCCATCACCAATTATGTCAATCGCTATCCAAGTAGGTCAGTTGTTACTCCAAATGATCATGGTACCTACCTAAGTTAATCACGGATAGCTAACGAGGTCCATCAATGGTGCTAAATAAGTTAATAATAGGGGCTACCCAATTTTATGAAGAGCTGATACTCAAGTTGATTATGTTGTTACCCAAAGTGATAATAGAAGAAACCAAAATTATCCCTGGTACTGTCAAACTTTGTAATGGGTACCCTAGGTAATCAGGTATGGCTATCCATTTTTATCACGAAAGCTACATAGGTTTCCTACATAGATCCTACAAAATTTAATCACACAATACTGCTAAAATTGTTTATTGTTAAACATAAACCCAAACTAAAGGGCACGTACAGTGGGTAGTCTGAGAGAGACGGACTACTTCTCTCACCACATTATCGCGCCGTGGAAGCGTGCTGCAACGTAGAGTATTTTATTGCAAACTTCTAAAGCACGCAGACTGTTATGTTATTTGGTTCTAGTTCATAATTCTGTGTGATTAAAAGTTACGATTGCTGTACTATAGTTTTTTTAAAAATTTTCTTCTAAATATTATAGATTCTCCTTTTTCAAAATTGTTTGAATAAATAAGTTAATACTATTAGGAAAGTTTGCATTTTAATACAGATTCAATTAGATTAGCTGTTTTTATTTTGTTTTTAGTATATCGTATCAATATAAAAAATCAAGTACAGACAAGCTTACTAATTATTGCAATATAAATTTCTCAGAATATCATCCTCTAATAAGCTGAGATGGTCAGGTGATTTGACAGTTTTGTGAGGTATTATTCTTAAAGAAGATGCAGGAGAAAGAGTTCAGGCATTCCTTAATCTTCTATCATAACGCTCTGGCTGATGAAATTTAGGCAAGAAAATCATTTGGTATTCATTCCTTCTAATGCAGCTATTATCTCCCCCTCCAAGTATGATCTATTAATAAGAAATTTTTCCCAATACATCTCCATCAACTGCGAGGTTTCTAGCAAATACTACATAATCAGGGGCCTTTTGAGTTGCTCCATGTAAAATATATCCATTTTAATTTCTAATAAAATTGTCATGCATTGTAATACCATATAAAAACATATAAAATATTAAAAACTAATAATTTTTATATCATTTTTAATGCTAAACATAATATATACCTGTTAAATGGTATTGAAATTAAACACTATTTGAGAGCTTTAAACTCACAAAATATTAACCATCATATCGCATTTTACGCTCCATTAATGAACAAACATAACTAGTTGTTAGCATTGAATGAATTTAATTGTTAATATTATACAATCTACAGTAATCATGATGTATTGTAAAGACATTTAGAAACAAGTCAATTAATATTACTTTGATACTGAAAATATTGGTATGAATTCTTTACAATACAAAATATTTAGTTGAAATAACTATAACTTCTACAATTTTGTTTTAACAGGTAGTAGTAATTGTAATTAATTTATAAAAAGAGATTTAAAAATGTGATCAAATCTATTTAACATTTTGGACAGTAAATACATAAGTACCCATATCAAAATATACTATACATTACTTTTCACACATTTCATTGTAAATAAAATTATAGGGTTTTCAGCATATCTACAGTACTTAAATATCTTTTTTTATCAACAATGTCGTAAAAGATTACGACCTAGGAGAGTGGGGATTATGGAAATGGGATTAGGAGACCTGGAAGACCAACTCTCCTAGACAACAAGTTATTAATTTCTTAATCTTTGCACACATCCTAGCATAGTGCATGAAAACGCCTACAGTTATACTCACAGATCCTAAAAGAGATTAATGGTATATGCATTTACCTTAATTTACCAAATGTAACGACTTTAGTAACAAAATATTTATTTTCATAACAGATCTACGGTTCAATTTATTTAAAATACATATTAAATCCTTATATATGAAAAACATTTAAAAATTTTATTGATCCTTTACTTAAAACTGAAAAAATGGTTATTTCTTTTAATTTAAACGAAATGTTGAATGAGCTGTATGTAATGCATTTGTTAAATATGTAAAATTAAGCTACTATACCCTTAAATAACGTTAAACATGTGCTCGTCAATTATTAAGCTATCTAATCATGACGTATATATAATAAATATCGTTAATTATTTATAGTTCAAAACCAGATGTTGTTTAGGTTAACTAAGTTTCCTAATATGGGAGAGGAAATAAAAGTCAGAATTAATGCTGCCAATAGATGCTACTGGAGTCTCCCGAAGCTATTCAAACGTAAACCAATGTCAGAACCTTCAAAAATAAGAATGTATACAGCTATTGTACTACCTGTTTTGTTTTATGGATCTGATGTGTGGACCCTAACAATGTATATCAAAAAAGAGATTGAAGTCAAGAAAAAGACATTTGAAATCAAAATTTTAAGAAGAATATATAGACCTACCTATGAATCAGGAATGTGGAGAATGAAAAAGAACAGAGAGCTTAGAGAACTGTACAAGAGACCTGATATTGTGGCGGTTGTTAGAAGCAGAAGAATAAGATGGCTTGGTCATGTGAGGAGAAAGGAAGAAGAAAAAATTATGAGAAGGGTATGGATGGGGAAACCAGCAGGAAGGAGACTTCTTGGACGACCAAGAATAAGATGGGATAACCAAATGGAACAGGATGTGAGAAGTCTTGGTAGATACATCGAAATGGCAGATAATAGTGGATTGTGGAGGCAACTTGTTGGCGAAGCCAAAAATCACCTTGGATTTAAGTGGCCACAGGAGTAAGAGAGTAAGTAGTAAGCTTCCTAACATAACTATAGTTAACGTGAACACTGTAATAAGAACAAAGTCGACATAACACCAACTAGTCGTCATGTAATTGTTACATTATTACATGAACATCCAACATTGTGAAAGTGGAGGTCAAACTAATTAGGGGAAGTGGTGATTATGGCCGTAAGCCTTTAATCTCAATCGATCATTAGAGCAAAGCCAGATTTATTACAACCATACTAACCAATTTAGGAGCGTACGTATCTGTTTTATAATCTTTTAACCATTCAAAGTAAATATTTAAGTGTAAAAAAAAAAAAAAAAAAAAAAAAAAACATTAAAAGTGTTCTCTATTTTATTAAATAAAACATTACAATGAATGTTTGTATGGAATTATTCTCACCCGAAAGTCTAAATCTTGTCCTCACTTCTTGTACAGTGCTGTTGCCAAGCTACTTAAGGACAAAGTGCTATCGAGATTACAGGTGATATGTTGTGTCATTACGTTATATACTCATCGATGGGTGCACTACTAGAGAAGTCAAGGGTGTCCATGTTAGGTGATAGTTAAGGTTCAGGTGTTGTGTTAAAAAATAAATTAATATCAGCCTTGTCAATTAGTTGAAATCATGCTAATGCTATGACATTTGGATTCAATGTAAAACTGTAAGTTCTTCATATGCCCTCTCTAATGGACTACTGATAAATGGCCTTTTACAAAGATCAGACAACCTTAGTTAAAAAGACTACACTCATCACATATTTCGGTCCACATATTCATCTATACCTCTACGGTCTTACCAATAGGCAGTATGACTAAGTATTAAATGACTAATCTGGTTATTGTTTACTTGAGTACCTGACTATATTATACTAATACTGACACCTGTCATCTTTGTGGACATTTTCTCCTATATTGTACACTATATACAGTGTAATCACTACGTTTCTAATTATGAAAATGAAATATTATCACTTCTATGTTGCTATAGTATTTACGTTTAGTCTTATTTTATCAATATACTATTATTGTAGATGTTTTAATACTAGCACAACAGTTTATTTATTGAGTTTTTGAATTATTTTCGACTAAAACATTTCTCTCTATGCATTTTTATAAAATTTTAAATAAATATTGCTGTATGAGTTGATGATAATAATACACTATCACGCATATTGTGCATGACAGAAGGTATGTGAGATTTCAGTTGATTCCATATATTAGTAATTTTCATCAATTTTGTAAGCCAGACCATACGTTGAGTGCCACCATGTGCAATCATTGAATTGGACAAATTATTGGTTACTATGCCGTATAATTTGAATTCCACAGTTCTTCAACGTTTACAATACAACACAAACTTGCTAATTAGATCCCAATTATGATCGTTACTTCAGTGATATTAATCATATAATGTTATATTCTTTTATAATTTTACAACAATAGTTTTTGTGTAAAATATTAATAGTACAGTTATATTAACTGCATGTTTATATACTGTTACACCCCACCAGGTTAGGGCTTAGCGGGGGGGGAGGGGTTGTTCATACCAAGAGCAAACTCGCTTACCTTGTATTCCTGATCTTTACACCATCCGTCAATTGGCTGCAAGGGGGCAGGTATTCAGCGGGTAGAGACTCAATGAGTGACGCAGAGACCAAACTGAAATACTTTAATAGAAACTAAGGTAGCACAGAAGGGACCGCACCTCACTCGCCGAAATTACGTACAAGAGCTCCCTTATAACCAACCCCACAGCCCTTACATCTAAATAACACCCGGACCGAAGGTCACGGCTCCTCGCGGTACACACCTCCGCTAAGCTCGATGTCCACGCACCTCGGCTGACTCCTCACTGCCCCCGGCGTTGTCCCCGAGGAAGCTGACCACACCTTCCCCCTCTCTTTATAACCAGACGCGGGAATATGGGCCCCGCTTCACACACCCCCATCTAAAAGTCTTGGCTGGGGTTGAAAGGAACACTCAGCATCTTCACAAGGTCTGGAGAGGTTCTCATTCTGCTAGGCTCTCGCCTCCGACTTCTCTCTACAACTCCCAAAACCGCAGCCCTCCACCCTGGCAGCACAGTAATCTGTAGCCTTGCTGTGGCAGTAAGTTTCTTGGATAGAAATAATATTGGTTAAGTTACCTTTTTTTTTCCCCCGTCAACAGTTCTTCTTTCATAAATGTGCTATGTACATTTCAAAGCGTAGAGCTTCATCATCATTTATGAAAGAAGAACTGTTGACGGGAAAAAAGGTAACTTAACCAATATTATTTCTATAATATAACAGTTCTGGAGGCTAATAAAACAAAATGAACTTCTTGGATAGGGCGATCACCGTTCTCCACATAGTCACTAGCACTGGTCAGATCGTTTGTTAAAGCACCAAATGTTATTGAAAAAACATAGTTAGGAGGAGGGATAGTTGGTACAAACTGGTTCATAACATCTTCTGGACCAAAACGTTGAATACTGAAGTTCTAGAGGACACTGCCTCGGTCGATGACCTGACCTTTCAGTCTCGGGTTCTAGCCAATGTACAGACATGGGGCCTACATATAATCTCCTTCCCCACACATCACATTGAAATACTAAGTCCATAGTCTTTTGGGGACAGGAATAACTACTTCAGAATATAATTAAAAAGGTATAGCCTATTTTAAACCAGTTCCTTTCTTTACCCGGATTTTTTTTTTTTTAAGTCACTACGAGCCTTACTAACTCACCCTTACTTCAATGCGAGTGAGGTGGTTCAAATATAACGGAACTAACATAAGTACCTTACAAATAAAATACAATGAATATTACATAGCAAATCTTCATCATTAATCTAATAGAACATAAGTTAATTGATTACTCAATAAAAGATTACAACTTGACATAATCTATCTTTATCTTACACTATAAAGGACATATTATATATATATATATATATATATATATATATATATATATATATATATATATATATATATATATATATATATAAGTAGAGGGGAAACAGGGCTCCGAAAACGTCCCATGAGGAGTTTTCGTCCCATGAGCAGGTCGGGGGTGGGGGAAGGTCACGTGACCTTAATCGATATTTTGATTGACTGTGATTGATTTTGATTTGATTTTGATTGATTTTGATTGATTTTTAATGAGCTTTGATTTGATTTTGATTGATTTTGATTGATTTTTAATGGGCTTTGATTTGATTTTGATTTACCTTAATCGATTTTTAGTGGGCTTTGATTTGATTTTGATTGACCTTAATCGATTTTTAGTGGGCTTTGATTTGATTTTGATTGACTTTGATTTGATTTTGATTGACTTTGATTTGACTTTGATTTGATTTTGATTGACTTTGATTTGATTTTGATTGACCTTAATCGATTTTTAGTGGGCTTTGATTGACTTTGATTTGATTTTGATTGACTTTGATTTGATTTTGATTGATTTTGATGGTGGCGGCCACCTGCCGGATCCAAACGTTATTGATTGTTTCGGAGAGTGGGGAAGCCACCTGCCGGATCCAAGCGTTATTGATTGTTTCGGAGAATACCCTCGGGGGTTTCCGGAGATTGTCGGGAACCTTCATTCCCTTGTTATACTATATAAAATACACTATTAGCCTCGTTATACTATAAAAAATGTACTCTTAGCCAAAATGCACTCTATTTACAGTCTGGGTTGGACTAACCCGGGTTAGCAAAACGTGGGTTATTAAAGCCCGGGTTAAATCAACGTGGGTTAATAAAACCCGGGTTAACACAACGTGGGTTAATAAAATCTGGGTTAAATCAACGTGGGTTAATAAAACCCGGGTTAAAAACATGGATCAATCATACTAAGGAACTAACAAAAGAGTTATACTATATAAAATGCATTATTTTCTCTTACACTCTATAGTAAATCTATACTCTATGGGACAGACTTTGAAGCACATTCCTTTCCCCGCTGCGGAAAGTGAATGCGTTTCTGTCGCTAAAGCCGACCTTCTTCTTCTATTTACTACCTCCTGCACTCTTGTGCTCTCATCCATCTTCTTACGGAATCCCGTCTGGCTATTTCCTGTTTTTATGTTTTTATGTTTTTCTGTTTTCCTGTTTTTCTGTTTTTCTGTTTTTCTGTTTTTCTGTTTTCTGTTTTTCTGTTTTTCTGTTTTTCTGTTTTTCTGTTTTTCTGTTTTTCTGTTTTTCTGTTTTTCTGTTTTTCTGTTTTTCTGTTTTTCTGTTTTTCTGTTTTTCTGTTTTTCTGTTTTTCTGTTTTTCTGTTTTTCTGTTTTTCTGTTTTTCTGTTTTTCTGTTTTTCTGTTTTTCTGTTTTTCTGTTTTCCTGTTTTCTGTTTTTCTGTTTTTCTGTTTTCATGTTTTTCTGTTTTTCTGTTTTCCTGTTAGTAGATAATATATATGGGCGAATCATCCTCACTTTTCTGCCCTCTGTTTGGTCGAGAGCGGTTACGTGACCAGATCAAAGATGACAGCCTTTCCCTTCTTATACTATATAAAATACACTCCTAACCTAACCTTTCCTCCGTTATACTATATAAAATGTAAAAAGATGGTGGTCTTTTATACATGTACTTCAGGCGACTGTCGGCTACCTTCGTACGCTCTTCACCCGTCGGCTACCGGTCTGGCGCACACCCAAATGCTACGCTCTGATTGGTTGCCTCCCTCACACGTAATCTTTCTCACACGTACTGTTAGCCTACCTATTTAAATTAATTTTTTATTTAATTTTTCTCAATATTTTGTTTAATACACAGTTAACATCGCTCTTACCTTCATGTACTCATCTACGGCTTCCTTTAACATACATCGTTACCTACCTATACTTCCGTTAAAAATACCCAATCATTAGGTATCCTCAAATCCCTACTTAACACACTAGACAACCCGCAATACACGTTTTATTTAAAAATTAAGGAACAGATATAATAGGTGATGACGTCAGCTCCCGCACTTTAGTATTACGTCACAGATTTCAAGGTCACGAGGAGTGTTTTTAAAAAAAACTTCTTGCACAGAACAATTTCTATTTCCAGAAATTGTTCTGTGCAAGAAGTTTTTTCTCTCTCTTTTTTTCTTTTTTCCAACTTTATTTACAAATAAATATTTTACAAATACATATGTTACAAAAGTAAATCTTAAAACTAAACCGCAGTGTTGACTACTCTCCTTCAGTTTATCTCTGTTTCTTCAATTAACTGAGCTGTGAGATCTACTACTGGATATTCCATCTCCGGTAATGTGTTGTCATCCTCTCCATACAGCATATCAAGCAGTCTGTTGTAAGTGTCCCGTTCACTAGGTTTCCAAAACAAGCTTTTAAAAAGTCTTATAAATCTTTCTTCAGAAAGCTTGATTTCGGAACAATGACATTCGGATGGAATTCTCCAAATTTGTTTGACAAATATACATTCAGTAAAATGTACTCCAAAACTTTTTTCAACTGTCCCTGTAAATTTCTTTTTAAATTTTAATTCCTCCACTTTTTCTGCAATTTGACTCATTTCTGAAAGTTTCTCCTCATCACTGGAACACCATACTGATCTTAACAATCTAATTTGAAACATAATTATTCTCAAGTCGGTGTTCATTGTAATGGTGTTTTCTGTGTGAGTCTTCAAATCAGAGTGACTAGGTGTAGGTGTACAACTCCTATATACCCTCAACTAGGTGTGTGGTGGGGGTGTGGTGGGGGAAGCAATTTATTCCTTTTCCTACTCCCTTCCATATCTTGGTCCCTTTCGTCTTTGTCTTCTGATAACATTTCTATATTTAGAATGTCTTCCATGTTCAAGTAGTTGGTGTTCATAACACCCAATTCAGCAGAGCGTCCGGAAGAACGATGAATGTAATCAAATACAGCTGAAGACAATCGTTTCAACTGTTCACCATGACGATTTACATACCATTCCAAGTATCTCTTTAAGGTTCTTAAGTTTACTGCTTCTCCGTCATAAGTCGGGTCTTGTACATGGCTAAGCTTTTTATCAAAAAACATCCAGTGTGTATCAAACATTTTAGGTGTATTCTTAGTTACGTAGTCTAGATTTACAGCATCTGAGGGTAAAGATGGAGGTGCAAGGTTTCTCAGCAATTTTCCCTCCAAATCGATGTCACCATCAGGATGAGTTCTTCTTAAAGAACGTTTTTTAACAAAGCTCATAGTTGCAGCATCTGAAGATAAAACAGGGTCATGCAAATCTCTGATAAATTTGTTTCCAACCGTGTAGTGCATGTCAGAAGTTCTTCCTAAACTATAATTCTGTACGTATTGCATATTAGCAGCATCGTTTGGTAGTTTTGGAAGAGAAACATTTGTAACGCACCTGTTTTGTGCATCATAACAATTTTTGGTTGTAGATAATAATAAACAGTTATTTTTCACAAATCCGATACTTGCAAACCAGATGTTTTCTTACCAACTTGATCGTACCGTCCGAACTTATCAACACTCATGGTGCTACTAACTGCATAGTAAATACAGCACCTTATTTATGAAACCCAAAAGTAGGCCAAGGTCACGAGGAGTGTTTTAAAAAAAAACCTTCTTGCACAGAACAAATCATTCTGTGCAAGAAGGTTTTTTCTTATTTTATTTTATTTATTTATTTATTTTTTTTTTCATCTTTATTTACAAATATATTTACAATAATTAAAGCTTAAAACTAAACTGGAGTGATGATGCTTCCATGTACTCTTGGATCTAGGAAGATGTCAGCATATGAAGAGAGAGTTCTGTAGAGTTGTGGCCACTAACTCCGTGTGACTCCAAGTAGAGCATCCCTGGTTGTATATTGCTCAGATTTTCGTTTTGTAAAAGATTAACAAAACGCTTTGGTAAGAAAACCTGAAATTTTGGCACATCACCAGAATTGTATGGTGCATCGCTTAAAGTAACCAGAATTGCATCTCCCACAGAGGTGTCCAGTTTTCTTATTTGATGTACGATGTAATGTTTCTGCTCCTTTAATTCTGAACAACGCTTTGTTGGTAGTACGGATGACTTGGAGTTTGCGTTGAACTGTTCAAGTAATGTTTGAATAGACTGCTGCGATGCCATCTTCAAACTGCTTCTTTGCTGTTGTACTATATGTCGTCTCCTCGGAGCTCTGAGTAATACTGATGCATTGTTTGTGAGGAGCTCTCATATTTATACGTTTCCTTATCCCCACCACCACTGCAGTTCTGACCTTGATTCAAAAAAGCAGCTAAACGGTAAGCTTTTTGCAATGCACAATTCGAAACACTGTGGAATTGATTTTGTACACTCAGACATACACCTTCATAATTGTCTTTGAAACTTCTATCTATAATGGTATCGTATACATTTCTTGTTGTATACATTTTAATCCAATTTCTCTTTTTACTACCAGTTGTATAAAACGTAGTAAATTTTGAGCAGAAATGATACATAATACTGTTAACGTCTTTATAACTTGTAAAACCCTCACCCCATGTAATGTAATGGTAGTTGTTCATTAACCATCTCTACATAGAAGACGTTTGATTATCCACTTACCTACTCAATACACACAAAACACTTGTTTGATCACACACCCATTCATCAAACAGAACTGTCGACACTCACTCCACCTTCCCAAAGCATAAGACTTTTGAAGGGCCACCTACCAAACATTCAAAAAAATCATGATAAACAAACTACACACTGTGCAGACATGACTAAATATTCCATCATACTACCATAAAAACATTCCTATTGATATACCCCTATCTACCCAATATACGTACCACACACCGTACATACAATACCTATGTTTAGCCACTCACATACTAAACACACAAGACTCTTGATTGACCATCCATTTACGTAAAACATGTGGACGACCTATGTACCAAACTAACATAAATCTTGATATTTCACACACCTAGCCTTTTTATATACTTTAGACGGTCCACTTACTCATTACACAGTCCTGTTGATAGACGTAACGAGTAGGTGTCACAGTCCCAATTTTCTTAACACGTAAGACTTTTTACGACCACCTATCTAACATACATAACTCATGATAGACCTACCACATACTCTGTAAACATGACTTAATAGAAAGACCTTTTACAAAACACACTGTCCCTTGATAAAACACCCACCTAATCAGCACAAAAGACTTGATAGAACATCTACTTAGTATACAAAAATGACCGCATACTGTACAAACAAGACTTTTCCATTAGTAGTAGAGAATTTACTTGGTTAACGTAGTACTTTTCATCAAACTACCGTTCTCTTTACGGTTTTCCACAAGATTACTTATATACAGTACTTAGAAAAAAAACCTTAGTCTTTATTTAACTGTTTTTATGGAAGCCCGTGACAAGATACTGGAGAGTATGACGGAGTACATCAGAGACGGAAGTGGTTGGCAACTAAACAATGTTGAACAGATAGACTTATGTATAGTAAAATACCAACCCCTTGTAGCAGCTTCTTACATACCCACCCCTAAAAGTTTGGCAGTTACTAAAGGAATAATTAATATTAAAAACACGGACAATAAATGTTTTCTTTGGTCTGTTTTGTGTGCACTACATGGACATGACGGGAGTAAACATTACAGAGTGCAGTACTACAAACATTTTGAGCAGGAAATCAACATGTCAGGCATTGAATACCCAGTTAAGATTACAGATTTAGATCTCTTTGAAGAAAATAATCCATCTCTGTCTATAAATGTTTTTGGGTACGAAGATGAGGTAATACATGTCATAAGAGCGACTACACTGAAAAATCGCAAGCACGTTAACTTGTTGATATTGAATGAAGAAGAGAACACACATTACTGCTTGATATCTGACCTTTCCAGGATTTTACCTTGAAAAATTGAACCCTGCTTTATCTGTAAATGTATTTGGTTTTGAAAAGATGAAATTTACCCACTAAGAATAACAAAAGAAAAATTTAGAGTTCATCACATCAACTTGTTACTGTTGACTACTGACACGACCACTCACTACTGCCTAATTACCAACTTATCCCGACTTTTAGCTCACTTGACTAAACATAATAAAGCATATTACTACTGTGACTACTGCCTACACAGATTTTGGACTAAAGACTTACTTACTAACCACTTACCTTTGTGTTCACCACACGGTGCACAAAAGACCAGACTTCCTACTGATGACGAAAAATACATGTCCTTTAAAAACTACACACTAACCCATAAAGTACCCTTCACTATTTACTGTGACTTCGAGTCCTTTGTCGTACCTATCCCTACTACAATTAACGACCCATCTACATCACACACGACCAACACTGCCCATCACGTCCCCTCTGGTTTTTGTTACGTAGATGGGTCGTTAATTGTAGTAGGGATAGGTACGACAAAGGACTCGAAGTCACAGTAAATAGTGAAGGGTACTTTATGGGTTAGTGTGTAGTTTTTAAAGGACATGTATTTTTCGTCATCAGTAGGAAGTCTGGTCTTTTGTGCACCGTGTGGTGAACACAAAGGTAAGTGGTTAGTAAGTAAGTCTTTAGTCCAAAATCTGTGTAGGCAGTAGTCACAGTAGTAATATGCTTTATTATGTTTAGTCAAGTGAGCTAAAAGTCGGGATAAGTTGGTAATTAGGCAGTAGTGAGTGGTCGTGTCAGTAGTCAACAGTAACAAGTTGATGTGATGAACTCTAAATTTTTCTTTTGTTATTCTTAGTGGGTAAATTTCATCTTTTCAAAACCAAATACATTTACAGATAAAGCAGGGTTCAATTTTTCAAGGTAAAATCCTGGAAAG
The DNA here is from genome assembly GCA_035578905.1 of Stictocephala bisonia. Lineage (NCBI taxonomy): Eukaryota > Metazoa > Arthropoda > Insecta > Hemiptera > Membracidae > Stictocephala > Stictocephala bisonia. Next base: position 32,932 of record JAQJVL010003645.1, on the reverse strand, counting down.
GTCAGATATCAAGCAGTAATGTGTGTTCTCTTCTTCATTCAATATCAACAAGTTAACGTGCTTGCGATTTTTCAGTGTAGTCGCTCTTATGACATGTATTTCCTCATCTTCGTACCCAAAAACATTTATAGACAGAGATGGATTATTTTCTTCAAAGAGATCTAAATCTGTAATCTTAACTGGGTATTCAATGCCTGACATGTTGATTTCCTGCTCAAAATGTTTGTAGTACTGCACTCTGTAATGTTTACTCCCGTCATGTCCATGTAGTGCACACAAAACAGACCAAAGAAAACATTTATTGTCCGTGTTTTTAATATTAATTATTCCTTTAGTAACTGCCAAACTTTTAGGGGTGGGTATGTAAGAAGCTGCTACAAGGGGTTGGTATTTTACTATACATAAGTCTATCTGTTCAACATTGTTTAGTTGCCAACCACTTCCGTCTCTGATGTACTCCGTCATACTCTCCAGTATCTTGTCACGGGCTTCCATAAAAACAGTTAAATAAAGACTAAGGTTTTTTTCTAAGTACTGTATATAAGTAATCTTGTGGAAAACCGTAAAGAGAACGGTAGTTTGATGAAAAGTACTACGTTAACCAAGTAAATTCTCTACTACTAATGGAAAAGTCTTGTTTGTACAGTATGCGGTCATTTTTGTATACTAAGTAGATGTTCTATCAAGTCTTTTGTGCTGATTAGGTGGGTGTTTTATCAAGGGACAGTGTGTTTTGTAAAAGGTCTTTCTATTAAGTCATGTTTACAGAGTATGTGGTAGGTCTATCATGAGTTATGTATGTTAGATAGGTGGTCGTAAAAAGTCTTACGTGTTAAGAAAATTGGGACTGTGACACCTACTCGTTACGTCTATCAACAGGACTGTGTAATGAGTAAGTGGACCGTCTAAAGTATATAAAAAGGCTAGGTGTGTGAAATATCAAGATTTATGTTAGTTTGGTACATAGGTCGTCCACATGTTTTACGTAAATGGATGGTCAATCAAGAGTCTTGTGTGTTTAGTATGTGAGTGGCTAAACATAGGTATTGTATGTACGGTGTGTGGTACGTATATTGGGTAGATAGGGGTATATCAATAGGAATGTTTTTATGGTAGTATGATGGAATATTTAGTCATGTCTGCACAGTGTGTAGTTTGTTTATCATGATTTTTTGAATGTTTGGTAGGTGGCCCTTCAAAAGTCTTATGCTTTGGGAAGGTGGAGTGAGTGTCGACAGTTCTGTTTGATGAATGGGTGTGTGATCAAACAAGTGTTTTGTGTGTATTGAGTAGGTAAGTGGATAATCAAACGTCTTCTATGTAGAGATGGTTAATGAACAACTACCATTACATTACATGGGGTGAGGGTTTTACAAGTTATAAAGACGTTAACAGTATTATGTATCATTTCTGCTCAAAATTTACTACGTTTTATACAACTGGTAGTAAAAAGAGAAATTGGATTAAAATGTATACAACAAGAAATGTATACGATACCATTATAGATAGAAGTTTCAAAGACAATTATGAAGGTGTATGTCTGAGTGTACAAAATCAATTCCACAGTGTTTCGAATTGTGCATTGCAAAAAGCTTACCGTTTAGCTGCTTTTTTGAATCAAGGTCAGAACTGCAGTGGTGGTGGGGATAAGGAAACGTATAAATATGAGAGCTCCTCACAAACAATGCATCAGTATTACTCAGAGCTCCGAGGAGACGACATATAGTACAACAGCAAAGAAGCAGTTTGAAGATGGCATCGCAGCAGTCTATTCAAACATTACTTGAACAGTTCAACGCAAACTCCAAGTCATCCGTACTACCAACAAAGCGTTGTTCAGAATTAAAGGAGCAGAAACATTACATCGTACATCAAATAAGAAAACTGGACACCTCTGTGGGAGATGCAATTCTGGTTACTTTAAGCGATGCACCATACAATTCTGGTGATGTGCCAAAATTTCAGGTTTTCTTACCAAAGCGTTTTGTTAATCTTTTACAAAACGAAAATCTGAGCAATATACAACCAGGGATGCTCTACTTGGAGTCACACGGAGTTAGTGGCCACAACTCTACAGAACTCTCTCTTCATATGCTGACATCTTCTTAGATCCAAGAGTACATGGAAGCATCATCACTCCAGTTTAGTTTTAAGCTTTAATTATTGTAAATATATTTGTAAATAAAGATGAAAAAAAAAATAAATAAATAAATAAAATAAAATAAGAAAAAACCTTCTTGCACAGAATGATTTGTTCTGTGCAAGAAGGTTTTTTTTAAAACACTCCTCGTGACCTTGGCCTACTTTTGGGTTTCATAAATAAGGTGCTGTATTTACTATGCAGTTAGTAGCACCATGAGTGTTGATAAGTTCGGACGGTACGATCAAGTTGGTAAGAAAACATCTGGTTTGCAAGTATCGGATTTGTGAAAAATAACTGTTTATTATTATCTACAACCAAAAATTGTTATGATGCACAAAACAGGTGCGTTACAAATGTTTCTCTTCCAAAACTACCAAACGATGCTGCTAATATGCAATACGTACAGAATTATAGTTTAGGAAGAACTTCTGACATGCACTACACGGTTGGAAACAAATTTATCAGAGATTTGCATGACCCTGTTTTATCTTCAGATGCTGCAACTATGAGCTTTGTTAAAAAACGTTCTTTAAGAAGAACTCATCCTGATGGTGACATCGATTTGGAGGGAAAATTGCTGAGAAACCTTGCACCTCCATCTTTACCCTCAGATGCTGTAAATCTAGACTACGTAACTAAGAATACACCTAAAATGTTTGATACACACTGGATGTTTTTTGATAAAAAGCTTAGCCATGTACAAGACCCGACTTATGACGGAGAAGCAGTAAACTTAAGAACCTTAAAGAGATACTTGGAATGGTATGTAAATCGTCATGGTGAACAGTTGAAACGATTGTCTTCAGCTGTATTTGATTACATTCATCGTTCTTCCGGACGCTCTGCTGAATTGGGTGTTATGAACACCAACTACTTGAACATGGAAGACATTCTAAATATAGAAATGTTATCAGAAGACAAAGACGAAAGGGACCAAGATATGGAAGGGAGTAGGAAAAGGAATAAATTGCTTCCCCCACCACACCCCCACCACACACCTAGTTGAGGGTATATAGGAGTTGTACACCTACACCTAGTCACTCTGATTTGAAGACTCACACAGAAAACACCATTACAATGAACACCGACTTGAGAATAATTATGTTTCAAATTAGATTGTTAAGATCAGTATGGTGTTCCAGTGATGAGGAGAAACTTTCAGAAATGAGTCAAATTGCAGAAAAAGTGGAGGAATTAAAATTTAAAAAGAAATTTACAGGGACAGTTGAAAAAAGTTTTGGAGTACATTTTACTGAATGTATATTTGTCAAACAAATTTGGAGAATTCCATCCGAATGTCATTGTTCCGAAATCAAGCTTTCTGAAGAAAGATTTATAAGACTTTTTAAAAGCTTGTTTTGGAAACCTAGTGAACGGGACACTTACAACAGACTGCTTGATATGCTGTATGGAGAGGATGACAACACATTACCGGAGATGGAATATCCAGTAGTAGATCTCACAGCTCAGTTAATTGAAGAAACAGAGATAAACTGAAGGAGAGTAGTCAACACTGCGGTTTAGTTTTAAGATTTACTTTTGTAACATATGTATTTGTAAAATATTTATTTGTAAATAAAGTTGGAAAAAAAGAAAAAAAGAGAGAGAAAAACTTCTTGCACAGAACAATTTCTGGAAATAGAAATTGTTCTGTGCAAGAAGTTTTTTTTAAAAACACTCCTCGTGACCTTGAAATCTGTGACGTAATACTAAAGTGTGGGAGCTGACGTCATCACCTATTATATCTGTTCCTTAATTTTTAAATAAAACGTGTATTGCGGGTTGTCTAGTGTGTTAAGTAGGGATTTGAGGATACCTAATGATTGGGTATTTTTAACGGAAGTATAGGTAGGTAACGATGTATGTTAAAGGAAGCCGTAGATGAGTACATGAAGGTAAGAGCGATGTTAACTGTGTATTAAACAAAATATTGAGAAAAATTAAATAAAAAATTAATTTAAATAGGTAGGCTAACAGTACGTGTGAGAAAGATTACGTGTGAGGGAGGCAACCAATCAGAGCGTAGCATTTGGGTGTGCGCCAGACCGGTAGCCGACGGGTGAAGAGCGTACGAAGGTAACCGACAGTCGCCTGAAGTACATGTATAAAAGACCACCATCTTTTTACATTTTATATAGTATAACGGAGGAAAGGTTAGGTTAGGAGTGTATTTTATATAGTATAAGAAGGGAAAGGCTGTCATCTTTGATCTGGTCACGTAACCGCTCTCGACCAAACAGAGGGCAGAAAAGTGAGGATGATTCCCCCATATATATTATCTACTAACAGGAAAACAGAAAAACAGAAAAACATGAAAACAGAAAAACAGAAAAACAGAAAACATGAAAACAGGAAAACAGGAAAACAGAAAAACAGAAAAACAGAAAAACAGAAAAACAGAAAACAGAAAACAGAAAAACAGAAAAACAGAAAAACAGAAAAACAGAAAAACAGAAAAACAGAAAAACAGAAAAACAGAAAAACAGAAAAACAGAAAAACAGAAAAACAGGAAAACATAAAAACATAAAAACATAAAAACAGGAAATAACCAGAGGGGATTCCGTAAGAAGATGGATGAGAGCACAAGAGTGCAGGAGGTAGCAAATAGAAGAAGAAGGTCGGCTTTAGCGTCAGAGACGCATTCACTTTCCGCAGCGGGGAAAGGAATGTGCTTCAAAGTCTGTCCCATAGAGTATAGGTTTACTATAGAGTGTAAGAGAAAATAATGCATTTTATATAGTATAACTCTTTTGTTAGTTCCTTAGTATAATTGATCCATGTTTTTAACCCGGGTTTTATTAACCCACGTTGATTTAACCCAGATTTTATTAACCCACGTTGTGTTAACCCGGGTTTTATTAACCCACGTTTTGCTAACCCGGGTTAGTCCAACCCAGACTGTAAATAGAGTGCATTTTGGCTAAGAGTACATTTTTTATAGTATAACGAGGCTAATAGTGTATTTTATATAGTATAACAAGGGAATGAAGGTTCCCGACAATCTCCGGAAACCCCCGAGGGTATTCTCCGAAACAATCAATAACGCTTGGATCCGGCAGGTGGCTTCCCCACTCTCCGAAACAATCAATAACGTTTGGATCCGGCAGGTGGCCGCCACCATCAAAATCAATCAAAATCAAATCAAAGTCAATCAAAATCAAATCAAAGTCAATCAAAGCCCACTAAAAATCGATTAAGGTCAATCAAAATCAAATCAAAGTCAAATCAAAGTCAATCAAATCAATCAAAGTCAATCAAAATCAAATCAAAGTCAATCAAAATCAAATCAAAGCCCACTAAAAATCGATTAAGGTCAATCAAAATCAAATCAAAGCCCACTAAAAATCGATTAAGGTAAATCAAAATCAAATCAAAGCCCACTAAAAATCAATCAAAATCAATCAAAATCAAATCAAAGCCCATTAAAAATCAATCAAAATCAATCAAAATCAAATCAAAATCAATCACAGTCAATCAAAATATCGATTAAGGTCACGTGACCTTCCCCCACCCCCGACCTGCTCATGGGACGAAAACTCCTCATGGGACGTTTTCGGAGCCCCATTTCCCCTCTACTTATATATATATATATATATATATATATATATATATATATATATATATATATATATATATGTATATATATATAAAACATACATGAATTATTAGATAGGCTATGAATACTTTTAACTTATTTTCGGATACATTTTTTTCCAATAATAAGCTCATGTTATAAATGAATGACATCACTATGAATAAAATTTTTTTTTATGTACCCTTGCCAAACAAACTAATCATACCGTTCATCATGTTTTATAGACATTTGACAATACTACAACATGGTGATATCAGATATATCAACACCATGGTAATTATTCTAGAGGGGACCCCGCGAGCCCAGGTGGCAACACGATAAGGAACAGTGCTAGTCGGCTGACGCGATAGCCGCTTGCCGCCAACTTCCCGCGCTCCGCTTTACGCTGCGCTTGCAACCAGCAATCGCCGCTTCCGCCAACTTGTACTACCGCGCTTCACACACTGTCCTCCATACCAGTATACTTGAAAAATTATGAGCTACTACATACCAGTCTCTACATAGCCTTAGTATACGACATAGTTCCTTACGAATCATTTACCAAACAAGAAATAGTCCCTCGACTAATACTAAGTTCATGACTTACAACTATACCCTTGAATATTTAAAACAGACATAGTACAAATAGATATTATCTTACAATTATAAAATGTCATCAACACATACTATTTTCCAGTGTATTATCTGGAGAAACATAACTAGAAAAGATATGATACTTTTATACATAACATGATCATCTTCATAACAAGATACACACTTAAATAACAGATCAGAAGTAATTAGAACAGATCGGCATAACAAAATAATTATAAGCCAAATAGACCTTGCAATATATAATAAACATAAACTGAGACTTTCAATTTTTTCGGGACTTGATCGTCTACTACATATATGAGTTTTACTAGCGGCTGAGATTGTGCTCAAGGCCTCTAGTTGTAGCCAACACGTGGCTGGAATGTGCTGAGTGCATCAGCAATGCACTTCCTGCGAAATATGAACTCTGAGGCTCTGCTCGGTTCCTACGGCCCTGCTTAGAGTCGTCCCTCTACCTGCTGTAGTACAGTTTACAATCCTCTTACATATTGACTAAAATAACAATTACTTTCATTAAAGCCATAATCATGAAACACATCAAAAGTCGTTATATATAACACTTGTTATTTATAAGTCTAACAATACCTTACATTAACATGTTGTGCAATTGAACAGGAAAATACAAACATAATATTCTTAGCCTGTCTACTGCATACACTACTCCCCGAATTACAAATTTTCTCATTATTACATACTTACATGATACATACTTAACACTTACGTATATATATATCACAACAAACATTTTACAAATAAAATAAGTATACCCAAATATACTATGTACTTCATAAGGCATGATTTTTACATTTGAAATTAAAACCCGTTCATATACAAAACAATAAATACAAAAAGACATGATCCAGATATTAATCACTATTATTTCATTATAATATAACATTTAAATCACTTTCACTAAATAGTTACTAGGTCAGTATCAGCAATAGATTACTGTATTCATTCAGCCCAAAACATTCTTTATATCATCTAGACAATTAAATATATATATATATCCCAACAATGAAACGAAAGATATTCAACTATACCCCTTTATAAAAAATGTCCAACTAATAATATATTCAAACAATACATATTTATATCAATATCATAGTATTTTACAAATCTTCCATTACATCATCTTCATATAGCCATCAATACATATCTACTAGGGTTCTATCTTAACCTTAGTCTCCGTTGACTTAACGTTCAGCCAGGGACACACCGGCCGCACGGCACTCGGAACAGCTGATCCCACGCGATGTCAATGACCGCGCGCCTCTGAAACAGTCTTAATAACATGGGCATACTGTCACTTCTTAAATACTCTCTGTCCGATACCTGGCAACTTAAATATCTGTAAACATACATTAGTTCATCTGCTACATCACGTGGAGGTCAAACATAGATCAAAAGAACAATGGATTAAAAGCATGGGTTACGGTTTAATAGATGTCATATACATATTAGAGCTTAGAATATACTGTGCACCTAAATAAGTTTGAAATGTACTAAAATATATAAGTTTGGAATGGCCATTCCCCTATACTAAATGTACACAGATACTGCAGGTTAGTTATACCTTACACATTACAAGTAATACTAGGTGAGTTATTATAACTAACATAAGTCACATAACGAACAGGAATTACTATTTCTTATCCTATCATTCTAAATACTTCGGGCAATTGCCACATACAACTATTTTAAAAATGAATGTAACAGAAATAACCAAAAATACATATTCAGTTTAAAAAGTACACTCGAAATTAATGTATAAGAAAATTTATTTTAACATGTAAAAGTTTCACATATTTAATTCGTGTGAATCACCACCTACCTCATTCAAACTAGATTGTTACCTTCACTGCGTTGTTCACTCACCACGCTCACTCCACTCGAGGGTTATATGAAGCTCTCTTCCATCAACCTTGGCCACCGCTAGCCCCTTTGGTAGGCCGTCGTCGACTTCACATCTCTTTGTCGTCATTGAGATCTCTTCGGACGCAGTGTTGGGGTGGCACCACTTGTACAACTTCATCAGGCATTTCCCAACAAAAATAGCACATATCATAAGTATTACATAAAACAACATATCTACAGTAAACTGTTCATTTTGATTACCGACTATTCCATATTCTGCTCTTACAAAATGGCCCAACAAAAATCCAATTAAATGGGGGTTCCTAACCACAATAATGCTCACTAATACCACATATATAGCGTGTACTACCGCCGATACCACTGTGTAGACGTCTTTACTCCCCACCTGTGCCATCCCTTCTGGGGCATTTGGAACTTTATGACCTGAAATAGAGAAATTCCAGTGAGGTATTTGGGAGGGCCAGTCTTCGTCTAAACATTCTGAAACAACATCAAAGGTATTAGGTGTATGTGCTTGGTATGATGAGATTTTTAACGACTTGATCTTGGACCACGAGGCCGGTATTGTCTGTACGACTGATGATATCACAGGAATCTGTTTACACGGGTAGGAATCTGAAACTAGAACTCGTGAATCGCTCATAAGTTTACAATCACATGGTACATCAACTTCAATGGCTCCTACCTTCCTCTGGGCTGTAAGATCTATAGTCTTATTTTTACTGTACCTGCAACTCAGCAAAATCGACCCGCTCACATGAGTCAAAACATATTTAAAATCACTTATTTTACTAACCACCGGTCTGTCACCGGCAACACACTTAAATACACATAGGGAACTGAGATCTTGTATAGTCGCTCCCTTATACATCTTTTCTACACAGAGGGAGGTTTGTACCGCATCCCCCGCATATCTGGGTAAGAAACATAATGGACCATCGTGTGGCCTACAGTCCCGCTCAGCTGGTCCCTGGATGGCTAGTAGCTGTTCCCCATTAACGGCCATAAACGCTGCCTCAGTCTGAACAGAACAGACTCGATCAGTCCATGCAAAAGGTATAAGCACCAACTCGTACAACTTCCACTGAGAACCCTGTCTCCGGATTGGTATTTTTAAGTTAATTACAATGTCTTCCCCTGAAATAATACAATCAACAATTTCTAGCTGTAAATATTTAGATATGTCCTCGACTGGGATGGCGAGCTCGTAACCATCATCATTAACTGCATGGCCTAAGGTCAATAAATCGCTTTTTAATTTCTCTACTGTAACAATGAAAGTGGGCAACTTCCTTTCTCTACACTGGCTTAGAATTTCTAAACGAATAACGAGCTGGGTAATCTGCAACTGCCGTATCACATGATGAGCTCCTAACTGTAACAAGGTAAAGCTTTTGTTATTGTTATGTTGCTCTGTGGTGAACATCTTCTTCTGGAATGTATCAATAACTTTAGTAATATTAACCCCTACGTCTATAATCCGGGCGAAAGTCCGCTCGACTTCCTCGCTGTAGTTTTTCATGTTAAGATTTAAGTTATCCAGCTCCCCAAATGCTTCCTCCATCTGCCCGCTCAAACCCTTTTCAAACTGAGACATTAATATTTGGTTAGTAATCAATGGCTTTAGTTGATGATTGGTAGCAACTCCACAACACCAGTGTGCGAAATTACCTATAAAATTCAAATTCCTCTTAAAACGATTTGTATCATTAAAATTAATCGGACCAGCGGAATCTAAGCCCATACTCGAATTAAGCCAGCGCACCCGCCGACCAATATGTTTATCAACCTGTAACATCCATAAATACAGAGTACATTTAGGGTCATTAGTTAGCCCTTCACAAAACCCATTGACTGAGGGTAGGGACAGATAAGCCATATCCACTCCAGGTAATTTATTCTTGTACATCAAGGGGACAGAAGCCTCATACATTATAACACCTTCAAGTTCCTTCCAATAGACCCCTGACGTCACTGAGATTGGAATGCGCTCCTCACCTTTAACATTGCTACAAGTAATAGTAAACACTAGCAAGACATACATCAACATTTTACCGTGGACTGATTCCCACGCAGTACGCACTTGTAGGACAATGGCGTGGCTATGTGCTGCACAAAACACTGAATCCAGTAGAATTTAAATCACAAAACCATTAGTTTACCTTCACCCTAATAAGCAAACAGGATTTTATTACACAAATCTATAATACCACGCACTTAGGCTAACCACAAATATTACATGACAAAATATATTATATACGCTTAACACAATACTTAGACTAACACTGTTTTAAGGTCACCGTGGTTCACCGTTCAGACACGGACTGACACGAGTATTAACTGACTCGCCCAATTTCGTCCACAGTGGACATTAACCTCGCTGACGAAGCGTTCAAACAATTTGAGGTTGGAGACGTGTACAATATTCACCGTCGCCTGCCGCAATATAACACATAAAGATAATAACACTGCGGGAGTAAGTAGTAATATCAGTACAACTTATAATTAAAATGTGCATCATATGTATATAAGTTTCTTTTTATAAACAAGTTTTTCCTTCCAACACGTGCCCACTACCGGCTGTCCTTTCTCTCATGGTAAGGTTTTAGTCGGCTAACGTGAATGGTGTCGACATAAGGCATCTTATTTCCTCTGGGGACGATCTCTACCTCGTAGTTGACATCTGTTAACTTCTTGCGAACGCCATAGGGTCCGTGCCAACGATGAAGCAGTTTTGTCGACTTCCCTTTCTTCCGGATTGGTGTCCATATCATCACTTGATCTCCCACTCTGTACTCCACATGTCGGTGCGACTTGTCATATCTTCCCTTCTGTTTCTACTGACTGGTAGCTATGAATTGTCCCACTTCCTCTCGGCATCTTTGGACGCGTTGTAATATCGCGAGGGCATCCTGGTCCTCGTCAACTCCTTGGTCAAGCGCTAGCTCACTTGGTAGTCTGGCTTCTCGTCCATAAAGTAAGAAGAATGGTGTATGCTTGGTGGTCTCATGCTTCGACGTGTTGTAGCTAAAGCATGTCAGGTTAACGTATAGGTCCCAGTCTCGCTGGTTGGTGCTGACATAATGGGACAACATTTGAGCCAGTGTACCGTTGAAGTGCTCTACTAGCCCGTTACACATAGGGTGATAGGCCGTTGTGTAGGACGGACGTACTCCTAATCCTCTCAGGAGCTCACTCACCAATGATGACTTAAAGTTCGTACCCCTATCCGTCAAAATTTCTTTCACACACCCAAACTTGCAGATTATTTTATTTATGAGGAACCTAGCTACATCCCCAGCCGTGGCTGTCCTCGTGGCTTCCACTTCCGCCCACTTGGTGGCGTAGTCCATTGCCACTATTATATATACTTTCCCTCTCGATGTCCTGGTAAAGGGTCCTAGTACGTCAATACCTACTCTGTCGAACATTTGACCCACTGCTATTGGTTGTAGTAGTCCTGCTGGAGCGAGTTTAGGGGACTTCCTTGTCTGACAGTCCATACATGTTTTAACGTACCTTTCGGTTTCTTTGAGCATGTTAGGCCAATAATATCGGCTCTTAATTTTAAAAAAGGTCTTGCTGAAGCCTAAATGACCACCCGTCAAGGGATTGTCGTGGCATTCAAATAGGATTTCACTCCTGATGGCTTCTGGTACTACCAATAATTTAGAACTCCCTAGGTGTGCTGTGTTCCTCCTATATAAGACGTCATCCACAATCGTGAAGCTTCTAGCCAGTCTGCGGTCTGCATTGGTGACCTTCTCGGGATTTCGTACTGCCTCCTTGATCCGTTTACACTCCTCATCTTGGTCTTGCAGCTTTCCTAGGTCCTCCGTGGTTACCTTGAGCATAGGTATCTCATTCATGTTCTCTTCTCCCTTATAATCTTCCTCAGATGTGTGGTTTCTCGACAAGCAATCAGGCACTACATGTAGTCTCCCTGGCTTATGCTTGATCGTATACTCAAACTCCATGAGCTTTAACGCCCAACGCCCTAGTCTTCCGGAGATGTCCTTGTTCCTGTCCAACCAGCAAAGGGCATGATGGTCCACAACAATGGTAAACTTTCTTCCCCATAAAAATTGACGGAAGTGTTGTGTGGCCCAAACGACTGCAATGCATTCCTTCTCCGTGGTTGTGTATTTGAGCTCCGCCTGCGATAGTCTCCTAGATGCATAAGCTACTGGCAGAGTAGTGTCACCCTCCGGATGCATCAAAGCTGCTCCTACACCATCCTGACTAGCATCCGTGTGCAGCTCCAGTGGTAGTGCAGGATCGAAGTGTCTCAGGATTGGCGCTGTTACTAGCCGCTCCTTCAACTCCTGGAACGCTCTTTCTTGATTCTCTCCCCATTGAAATCTAGTATTCTTTTTCGTTAGCTGCACCAGTGGACCTGCTATCTTTGAGAAACCTGGCACAAAGGCTCTATAATAATTACAGAGACCGAGAAACGACCTCAAGGCCCTCAGTCTCCTAGGGGCTTGAAAATTACGTACAGCGTTGATTTTATCAGGGTTAGGGCTTATTCCCTTTGCACTTACAGTGTGGCCCAGGACACTTACTTCATTATACCCAAATGCGCACTTGGTGGGATTTAGCGTCATCGATGCCTCCCTCAGTCGATCCAAAACCTTTCGTAACCTTTGCAACATTTCCTCAAAATTGGTAGCCATAACCAAAATGTCGTCAAGGTACAATAAACAGCTTCCCCACTTCAGCCCAGCCAGAACACGGTCCATACATCTCTGAAATATAGCTGGACTGGTTTTTAACCCAAATGGCATGGTATTGAATTCCCAGCAACCATCTGGTGTTATGAATGCTGTTTTGTGTCGGTCTTCCTCCCGGATGGGGATTTGCCAGTACCCTGAGTTCAAGTCTAGTGACGTGAACCATTGACATCCATTCAGGTACGTTAAAATGTCTCCAATCAAAGGCAGTGGCCATGATATATCGGCTAGACTCTTATTCAATAAGCGATAATCGACGCAAAACCGCCAGTCATCATTTTTCTTCCTCACTAGAACAACGGGAGAAGCAAAAGCACTGCTACTCTCTCTTATTACTCCCCGGGTTAACATATCGTCTACTTGCATGTTAATTATCTCCCTTTCCTTGTGAGATACTCTGTAAGGTGGCTGGTGAACTGGCGTATCATTTACAAGTGGAATGGCCATTTCGCACATATTTGTTCTGCCAATCTGGTCCTTTTCCCAGGCAAACCTGTCTTTATACTCTGCTAATAAGGATACCAGCCTATCTCTGTTCTCTCCAACCAGACTAGGATTTATGTTCAGCTTGCTATCATCAATATGTTGTCCTTGACCCTCTTCTAGTTTCTGTTCAGATTCCATGAGTTTCCCCTCTTCTTCCCGTATTTCTTGCACCTCATGGACTTCGCCTAAAACCTCACCTTCCTTCACGTACTTAGTCTCTCCTGTTAGATTCACTATGACAACTTCCTTTGGCATAGGGCCCTTCGTTAAGCTATAGGGTATGATCATAGACTTGTCACGAAACACTTCGGGTCTAGGCTCCATGACTCCAAGAGATGGCGGTGAGCCCTCAAATTTGATTTTTAACAAACGGTAACTCCGAGGTGGGACCTTAGAACAATCGACACTAATCACCTTCACTTGGGGACCTTGTATCTCCTCGAATTCTATTTGGTTCAACCAGGTTAAATCTGGGGGTGGCCGCAGATATTTTGCATCTTTCTCCTTGCTATGAAATTCCGAAACTATCCTCATGCCACTGCTGTTAAGGAACTGCACCGTTCTCTTTGCGAAATTTATTTCCGTCTTGAACTTCAAGTGGAAGTCATTCCCTAGAATACAACAGTTACTCACCCCTTTGGCCACAAAGACTGGAAAACGTAGAACACAATTGCTTATTTCCAGTGTTATGTCTGTTCGGCCGATAATCTGGACAGGTTCATCAGTGGCTGTTTTCATGTTAACTCCTTGTACTGGCCTTATTGTTACCTTCGATCGATCCAATAAATTCTGGTCAATACAGCTGACACAGGCTCCCGTGTCAATGATGACAGGTCTTTTCGTTTGATTTAGGGAGGCCATTATTTCTAAAACTCCGCATGTCCGGATAATATTGGTACCTGTGGCACCCCTTCCTAAGAGATCCTGATGTTCGTTTTCACGTGTCTCTTCTGTCCTCCTATGGTAATTTGGGAATCGTCTGTATCCAGTTCTATTACGCTGTTTCCAAGTATTGTGCCATTCTTGTTGTTCATGGGCTTCACATAAAGTAGCTAGTCGTGTCGGGGAAGTCTTTCCTCTTCCAGAACCACTTGTCTGGGGGATAGTTCTCTGAGGACCACTAGCTCCCCTACCTAGTGACCCCCTTCCTCGTTTCCCTGATTCTTGGATTGACACGCTACTGCATAGTGGCCGGTCCGACCACACTGATAGCATATGACTCTGCCGTCAGCCGTCCGTCCTCGATTTGAACCACGAAAGTTTCCTCTTCCACGACCTCGCCTCTGGAACCCTGCCTCCTGGTCTCTTGCTGGTCGCCCTCGACTCTGCTCTCCCACACTCTGTTCTCCTGTCTTCGGCTGGTACTGCTCCAGTAACCGCATACCAAGCTTGGTGAATTCTGAAGTGAGGTTTTCTATCTTGTTTTCCAGTGAACTTGTAGAAGCTCTAGGTTCACCACGTCCCATTCCTGGCCTCTGTATTGGTCCTCTGCTAGGTTCGGCCATGAGATGGTCCACTCGTTGTCCGGCCATGTAGCGTGCAGTCTCAATTCTCCTTATATTTGCGAGCAATTCAGCTAATGTGTCGTTCTTCATGACCATGACCTTCTCCAGGAGTGTCGGTCGGAGACCTCGAAGTACATGTTTAATCTTGCTCCTTTCGGCCATACCCCTGTCCACCTTCGCACACAGATTAATTACGTCTTGCACGTACGCCTCAACCGGCTCACTCTCTCCCTGCATCCTCATTCTCAACATAAACTCCACTTGCTCTTCCCAAGCAATCCCTTGAAATGTCTCTTTCATACCTTCCTTGATCTCATTCCAGGTCACTTCTGCTCCCAGTCTGCCTTCCAAATTCTCATACCACTTCAACGCTGCGTCCTCTAGGTAGCACGGTAGAATCACCATCTTCTTATCGTCATTCCAATTGTTAGCCTTGGCCACCCTTTCAAACTGAGCCAAGTATTCTGACACATTCTCCTCCAATCCTCCTCGGAATTTCCCTGGTGTGATAACTAGACCTCTCTGTTCCGCCATGCTGTCTCCTATATCCTCGTCTTGTTCCCAGTCTTCTGAGTCACCACTACACTGATCACTCCCCTCAAGAACCGTGATAGAGCTGCTACTTGGCGATCCCGTCGTCGAACCTGAGTCCACCTGCTGAGCGTACTCCTCAACCTCTTCTGCCTCCTCAGGACCTCGGGATACCTCTTCTGACGAGTTATCTACACCCTCTAGCCTCGACTGACTTCTAGTTTTAATTGAAAAATTCACTTTTGGAAACGACATGCGTTTACAACACAACTCTTCACTTCGTCAAAATAACATACCGTTCACAAAACAAAACCAACATAATTCTCGCCCACACTCTCACTTCAATTTCCACTGCTTATAATAACAACTAAGTGAACACCACAACACAATATATGATGACCTATTCCTCTAAGACAACTAACATTCAAACTAAGTACGACAAAACCCAGTTAATCACTGACAAGTTATTGGTAGATCTTGGATAGAATAACCAACACAGCCCGGCACTTACTATTAACCCTGTAACACTATTCACTATCTATATCGATTACACAACTTTTGAAGGATCGAACTTTCGAACTCCTTAAACCCGACTTGAAGATAGGATTCGCTCTTCTTCTCAACAATGATGCTCTTCTTAACAGATTACCAATAATATTTATCTAACACTTAATTAACACGCAAAACCTCCGTCAACACATATATAAATTCAGTTAACCGCTACTTCACAAACAAATAAAATATTACATATCGTGGGCTCTCTTGTACCTACAATTACCAACTACTAATCTTACGTTAAACTTAAAATATTACTAACTAATGCTGTTATCCTTCCTTACCCCTAGAGTTCGACCTGACATGGCCACTTTTGTTCTCTTACTTGGAATTAAAATAAACTATCCCAATTCAGTTAATTGACAATTACATCACACTTTAAACTTGCAACTTGCTCAGAACACTGGCAAAACTACTACTTACAAAAATGGCTCATGCGCCCCTCCATAAACCTGAGTAAGGTCAGTTAACAGCTTTAATTATCTTACCGGAATCTGAGACCGTCTCAGGTTCAGAACTCACCTCAGGAATACCCGGCGCCTCCACCAATTTGTTACACCCTACCAGGTTAGGGCGTAGCGGGGGGGGTTGTGCATACCCAGAGCAAACTCGCTTACCTTGTATTCCTGGTCTTTGGCCGCAAGGAGGCAGGTATTCAGTGGGTCGAGACTCAATAAGTAACGCAGAGAGCCGACTCAAAATACTTTAATATAACTAAGGTAGCACAGAAGCGACCGCACCTCACTCGCCGAAAATTACGTACAACGACTCTCTGATAACCACCCCCACAGCCCTACATTGAACTATCACCCGGACCGAAGGTCACGGCTCCTCGCGGTGTCACCTCCGCTAGCTGGACGTTCACACACCTCGGCCGACTCCTCACTGCCCCCGGCGTTGTCCCCGAGGAAGCTGACCACACCTTCCCCCTCTCTTTGTAGTCAGACGCGGGAATATGGGCCCCGCGTCACATTATATTCACACTAAGTGTATGTGAACTTTTTAACCTTTTGTGTTATCGAGATTCTTTTATGTTTCTATTGTTTAGTGTATATTATTTCTAATACTCATATATTGTACTACAATAATCTAGTAGTTACGTAGTATTAAAACATCCAATGGTAAAATTTGTAAACATAAATTTTTGTTTTAATTTTAACTCTTGTGAAAAATATGACTCTTGTGATCTAAGCGATAAAAGATTGTATTGGCCTAGAAGATTGATGAGGGTAATTATTCCCTTGGTAAAGCTCCTGAGACAGGCTGATTAATTGATTCAACCAACTCAATCTATTTTTAACTACGTAGACTTAAATACCACAAACAAATATGTCCACAAGGCATGGTATTGTATTGAATAAATATAAAAGTCATGTTAACTTTACTGCCAACAGATACACAACCCTAAGGCCGAGGTGTGGGAAAACGAAGGGGTGTCCCCTGGTTATTATTACATAAACTCTTTATTATTTTAGACAAAATAAACCTTATGTAAATAATTTAGTTTTTACTATGAAAGGAGGAATTTTCTTGCTGCAAACTAAAACAAGGTGTCATTTAAATTATTATTTATACAATAGTTATTTATACAATATAGAGGTTAAAAATAATGATTACGTAATTTTTATTTCAAATAAACATAATACTCAATGAACATAAAAAAATATTTAAAAGAATGGTATATTTCATAAGAGGGAAATATCTGTTGCTTGTGACTTAATGGTACTATAGGTAAAATAAAATAACCTTATATTTGAATCACCTTAGGTTGCTGGTGTGTATATAAGGTATATTTATGAATAATGAAATAAAATACTGTAATAAACTATTCGTAACACAATTATTAATTCATCTATCAAATGTTTTGAATCGTTCTTCTAAAATGTTAAAATACCTATTTCAATTTTATATAAATGTTTCGCGGTTGTTATTTTATAAAAATACTGGACATTATTTGCACTTACTAGCACTTTGTAGTTTAAATAAAATTTAAATCACCAGCAGCATATAATTCCCTCTTATGTTTATATATATATATATATATATATATATATATATATATATATATATATATATATATATATATATATGTATGATTTATTTTGTTATTTGAGTCTATATTTATTTGACCTAATGATTACGTATTTATCATTTGTAAAACTTTATAGTTATAAATAATGTATACTAATAATTTAAACCACACCTTCTTTTAGTTTTTTACAATAAAAGTCCTTTTTTTATAATATAAATTGGAGTGTTTTTTTACATGACGTTTATTTTGTATAAAGAAAGTGTCTAAAAAGTGTCTAACTTACCAAATAGCTGTAAACTGTTCAAAATATTGTAATACGTTCCCTCATTAAACCAAGGAGTCGGTCTCATTGTATACCAATATCGATTCTGTGTGTAGTGTCTAAACTATTTGAAAATGTCTATCATAGATTTTTTTTTTTTTTACAAGAGATTCAGTCATATTATCTTTCATCATAAGCTTAAGGAAAGATCATTCGATTATTAGGAATTCGTCGCCAAGCAATTTTTTTTAAAAGAGTTCTTCATGGCCACGCTGGTTCAGTTGAGACTATTAGTATAAGAGTTCCAGAGCATAACTTTTGATCAAGAGATCCATTTTTCCTTATACTTTGGTGTAATTGATCCAGTGGTCAGATGTGTTAACATTGCAAACGGGCTTCACCACTTAATTTTTTAATAGCAATAATAGCCGGTTACTAAGGATGCTAAGAGCAGCATATGATCACTGACTGTGTGACTAAACCTACAATTAGTTAGTATAGTTTTGTATGTTTGGGCCTGAAGGCTGTTATGGAAATTATAGAGTTCAATTTGCCAGTGTAATGGGCAGTATAATTATTAAAAAAATAAATAATATAATCCTTAAAGTTATCAACAGAATAGTCTAATGAAGTGAAATATTATTACCAACATTAAGTTTTCCCCTCAAGTTGCTTTTAGTTAGAGGGGATAAGAAGCAAAACTGTACTTCACTGGCATATTATATTAATAAATAGATCATTTTAAATAAAAAAAGGAATAAATTTAATATAAATACATAAGTATAAAAACGACATGTACGACATGATAGTAATTTAGGCCTTAAAAACAAATATTCAATTGAATGATAATATAAAAAACTCACTAGAATAGCTTAAGTATATTAAAACTTACTTTCACTTCGTTCGTCAGAGAGTACGAAATTGTTAAACCCGCACCTTCGGGAAAATGTGCAGCCATCCGTAACTTTGGCCAGGGCTCATACAATTAAGTCCAGGCATCCTGAAACAGAATCTCCAAACTTGCAGCATCGTGTAGCTTCAGTAACTAAGTACACACGTTGCTCCATTATAGCATCTGCTCCATCTTTCTAGCATAAAACCTCAAACCTAAAAAGGTCAGTTCGAGGATTTAATGTGGGCTTTTGTAATAAAAGTATCTTATAAACATGTATTAGTTTGTTCATTTGTTTTTTCTAAATGTTGAGCGAGTGAATTTCAAACAAACCTATTTGTAATCTGAATAATGAATCATCTATACAGATAACTATTTTTAAATGTTTAAGTAAAACGCTCCCTAATAATAAAATCCACTTTATAAATTTACGAAGACATAACACTACTTAATGGCCATCAATGGGTACCCTACTCTCTAGATAAACTACCCAACCTTCGTGTCCGCTCAAATTAAAAAATAACTGTCTTTAGGAAAACAAACAGTTGAGCATCTAGATGTAATTGTATCCATAAAAGATACCCAAGAATTAAAGTCTATACTTTTTCACTCTATAAAATGCATTAAGAATACCTTTATAAATAAAATATAAGAAAGATTAATTCAATTATTAAAGTATTTAAATACCATACAATTGATATAAAATAGCATATTATTTTGTCAGAATATGCATTGTCTATAATTTGCCATAAAGTTTACACTTTCCTGAATTAATATATTTTTATTGAAAAGAAGAAAAAATTTCACCACACGTAAGGAACTTCCGAAAAATTTATGTCCGTAAATAAAGCTGAGTAATCATTTCAGCTTCCATTGCCTGAATAATAAACTACGAGTTCCGAGTGAAGTATCTTGAAACGGATAGTTCAAGAAGTTTTTGGCATGAAATAATATCTTATTATGTTACTCTAACACGCTCTCGAATATAAACATGATAACAGTATGAAGTTTGTACATTTACGATGTTTACTAATTAATTGTACTTGTAAACGTTTAAGTAAACCCATCCCTAATAATAAAAGCCACTTTCTAAGTTTACGCAGACATAACACTAGTTAAAGACCATCAATGGGTACCATCATTGGGTAAGACTTAATAAATAAATGAGTACTCTAATTACAAAAACAGAATTTTTTTAACTAAAGTCAAATTAAAACTGTTAATTAAACTAACAAGAATGTAAGGTAAACTGTTGAGTACAATTCTGCCCGCCCATACATGCTTACTTGGAATACTGGCCCATTGGTATCGACCTGCCCGCCCACCCCTAAATGTGCAGTGGTATTGACCCACCCACCTGCCCAAACATATGCAGTGTTATTGACTCACCCCTACCCAGTGGTATTGGTATCCGAAGTGACCTCGAAGAGAATTGAAACCCAATATATTAAAACGATGAACTTGACAATGTGTGGGTGTATTGACGTAGAATAATACAAACACAGAATTATTGCTAGATAGGGTGTGCTGATATAACATTTATTAGTAATTAATAAATGTTACTGAGCTTATATAATTGAGTAGGCCCTATACATAATTGAAACTTAATGTACATTTAAAATTGTATAACATAACGAATTGTATATGATATAAAATAATATGTGAACTGGTTTTACGGATTCTAAAATACTCCGTTCAACTATTAACTATTAAATGTTGTTTGCTGTGGGTCAGTATTTGTATTCATCTATTGGATGCAAAAAATATGTCCATGTATTATGATATATTGACATTTTAGGGATAACTTTAAGTGATTTATGAGGGAAAATTTGATTACTCAAACATATAATTAAATTAAAACAATATAAAACAAGTACATACAATATATGGCTAACGTCCGAAGGTTGTTGGACGTTAGCCATAATTACGTAAAAGTTACCAATCATGACGTTTTGATTTGGTAAAACCCAAACCTTTTTCAAGTGCTAAGAACTAAATTACATCTACACAAACATGTTATGAAAGTATGTTCTTAAACTAATAAACTTATCTACATTAATAATTATATACATTTTAACCTAGATCATAGAATGGGGTATAACAAAATGAACTTTTGCTAAATATAAAAATGTTAAAAGGGTCAAATTAATATAACCAATTAGGCGCTGCCATTTTCACGTAATGATGGCAAATGTCCAACAACCTTTGCCTTCCCCATCTGATATTCCATAATTACAAAATTTCAAAAACATATATTGTATATTGTAAGCCCAACAATATACCTACTATAACTAATCAAATAACTAAAAGTAATATAACACACAATATTAGTATTAGTCACCAATCATAATTAAAAATTATTTTAGGTACATGATAAATAATATAAAAGTAATTTATTAACTCCAGAATGGACATTATGGTATATAAGCCTAACCTTGTACATATATGTATTTATAATGAACAATATATAAGTGATTTTGTATGCCAATTATACGTACATAATTGTCTAAATAGATAAAACTAAAGATAGCTCATCTTACATATTTTGAAACTTTAAAAAACTTACAAATATGTTAATTTTATGGTATTTTTCATATATTTTTATATACATGTGTAGTAAACTATGAAATAACAATTTGTTACCTTGCATTTATGGCACTTATGTTGTAATTTAATTTCATTTATGTAAATTATTAATATATTACCACTTTTTAAAAGTATGCTGTTTTCAGTTATAAGTATTTATCTAGATTTAACTATACATGTTAACATGATAGTATATCCTTACAGAAGTGTTTTTCATTGATATAAATAACAAAGAGCGGCTAAAAGTGTTTTTGAAAACACGAAACAAGCAATCGTCAAGGAACAATTCCTGAAATCCTGCCTTATATTCCCAGCACGTGGCAGTTCCCTGGATTGAGTCTCTAACAAACGTTACTCGAGGTAGATGGATAAAATAAGATAATGTTTTCTTTCTCCAGTTCTCGTTTTTACCATTTATTTCTATTTACTGACCTAGCTTCTAACATCAATAGGTAAAAAATGGGATTTTTATTTCGTTTTGTCACTCAATATAAACGACTTCTATTGCTAAGATACATTAGTTATATGAATACAAAAACGGCAAAGTGTCTGTTGCAAAATATCAATAAAACACGTGTACAATCCGGTTTGGTAATATTACATTTTTAATTGGGCTATCAACTAGAGTAATTAAATTGTTCTCGGGATTCGTTAACACTTCTTGTATAAAGTCTTAGTATCAATTATTATATTTAATCAGATAAAAGTACAAATTTGGATTTTCACTAGTGCAAATAATAAAATTAGTTCTTTTTTAAAATACTAATAGCAATATAACTGCAATTTTAAAAGAATCATAACTTAAATGATATATTTAAAGATTTTGTTACACAAAGTAAGTTTTACTTTTCAAAGAAAAATCACTTCCACTGTCTTCTCTGACACCTACTTTAGAACACTTCAAGCAGTAAGTAGCTTAGGATTTGTCTTTATGTCGAAAGGCCTAACTCTATCTACTTAATAAAAGTTTTCCTGTTGACAACCAACAGAGGCTGACATTTCTCACAATGTTTCAGTATATGTTATTCTAACAAGGATTTGTTTGGATCAAGTTGATAATTTAATATTTAAAAAACTAACTTTTTTTGACTGAGGTGACAGTCTGAAGTGTTGTGTAAATTGTGTCAATTTATTTTTTTTATCCAAAGTTTGGAATTATTTGGTATTTACAAATGTTGTGCCAATTTGAAAAAAAAAACACTCACAATACAGTTTTCAATAGTCTAGTAATAATTATTTATAAAATATATAATACACAGTCAAAACATAAAATAACTAAAAATATCTTTTCTTATCTTACCTAATCACACTTAACGAAACATTTTTGAGGTTACTAGGCACCAACAATTTCATTGAACAAGTATTTCTCAATTTATTTGTGATTTTACTCAATATACATACTTTAATGCATATTTGTGGATATATATATTCGTCTCTGACCGGAATGCCAGTCAGAGCGCTGGTAATTTACTCGCAGTAGCAGTCATCCGCCCGAAAGCCAGTCACGCATCCCAGAAGGCAGTCAAGCATGCTTGCTTTACATACGGCAATATCTTGACGGTGCTGCAGTACTGTGGCAGTTTTTGCAACTACCTTCTCCTCAGTAGGCCTATTGTCATCTCTAATTCTCTGCATACTGGCAGGGAGAATTTTTTTATAATTCGACAAGATTTACCATTTGATAATATTGAGTTTTATTACTGTATTTTTTATAAGTATGATACTAATACGAGATAATATTTATTTAATACGAGATTCTGTAATGGATAATATATTGCAATATTAAATTTAACAGTGCACTTTCTCACTATTTCATTTACTTAACATTGTGTTTTGGTATTATGTATGATTTTATCATGTACTTTCTTACAGTCCAATAACTGTTATTGGTTTGTGATTGTATACTTATTATTTTAATAATAGATCCATGACTAACTACTATCATCTATGAAATAGTTCAATTTAGCGACTTATTTATTAAAAAACCACAAGGTAGGTCAGTGATCGATTTGGTTGCCTCCTTAATCAACTTGAGTAAATTCCATGATCAACTTGACAGCCCTCGTGATTAATATGGGTAGCATTGGTGATCAGCTTTAATAAAATTTTTTAATATTTGCAAAGTATTAGACTGGCTTGTTTTTTAATCTTAGGTAATACAAAGGATAATCCAAGATCTAGCACCCGAAACTATCATTTTTAGTGGCATGTAATATTTTACCTCGTAAATATTCGATCCTAAGTGACGGAACAAAATGGCTTCTGACAGACGGCTTGCTGGGGGCCATTAGAGTGTGTAGACGTTCAAACAGGTGATTTTTTTCAACGAAGAAACAAAGTGCTCGATAATGCTGATTCTTCTTTGATGTATAAAAGAATATAATGAAAACCCAAGTAAAAGTTGCCAGAAGCGTAAGAGGTGGGGAGGAGGCAAAAGGCCTTCCAAAGGTTAAAACACTTTGGAGGAAATTTTCGGATAACTTACAATTTGAGAGGTATTTCTGTTGAATCATTATTTTGTTATTTACATACAAAATAAGTAACTTATGAATGTAAAGTGGAGGCATTAATGAGTTATCACTATACAAAGTACTGGGTGGGTGGAATTAGCGCAGGCCGCACTTCGTTATATCGTTAGCAATAATAAATTAAATGTTAGTGAGATCAAGGTGAGTAATTTAAAATATGTTTGTAAATTCAAAACTGTCAAAAAAATTTAAGATATCTTTCATTGTCTTTTTCATAAAACAAATATGATCATATCTTTAATAACTTAAAAATCTTCAAGTTTTCCCTAGTGAGAAATTCTTTAACAACAAACTTTGCAGAAGTAACTATACTAAGAAAGTACAGCTATACTAAATGTTGCTTATTATATTTCTTGGAAGATATTAGTTGAATGAATGAATTATATATTTCATTACTAAAGCTTTAATAATTTGTTAAATGACACAACATTATCTAATTTTGTAAAAATATGTCTAAATAAGACGACTAATCGTAATATAGTCAATATAAGAAAAAATATTGATTGTATATATATATATTTGATTGTAAACAGTAAAAAAAATTTTGATTTATGCATTTTTTATGCCACCTTAGAATAATGGACTAATGTATAAGCATTCATACAAGATTATTCATTACGTTTATTGACTGAATCCATATTGTAAAAATAAATATAAATAAAATTGAACTCATATGATTTTCTTACTAATTCCATTATAAATATTTTCTTTAGATACTTAATAAAACATATTAAAAGATATATATATATATATATATATATATATATATATATATATATATATATATATAAAACATATTTGTAATAAGTAATTCCCTTAATAACACTCTACAATAACTTTAACTTTTTTTTGGAGACGGAAATAAACTAAGGCATCTAATAGTACAACCCCTTTATTGTATTGTAAGTGCAATGGACCATAAAGTAAAATTTGGAATGGGAATAGCATAGGAGTAAAACTGCTGTTTACAACAGTGTTAGAACTGATAACGGTTGCATATAAAGCCACCACCTCATTCCATCACATATACCCACTCCAATATATAGATGATATGTTAGTAAATCATGCCACTTTGTATTTGACTATTCATAAATTTATAAACTAATATAACTAACAGACGGAAAACAAATAAATGAGTTTTTAACGAAAGGAACAATGAAGTACTTGAAGCTAAGGAACAGAAATATACGTTAGTAGGAGTAAATATTTCCAAATAAACAAATAAAAATGCCTTTTATTGGAGCGTTATACAGTATAAACTGCTTTTCAGTACAACTCAGGTCATAATACTACAGTACTCTTAAACTATAAACTAAAATTATATACAACCAGAGGACGTAATTAACCTAATGGCTTAAATATAACAATCATACAGTAACTTTTTAATTTTACTCTTAAAAGTATTTACATCACAAGTACTTTTGACTGATGCGGGGAGGTCATTATAGAGAGTGGGCCCAAAGTTGGAAAAACTTTTCCTGCCCCCCTCAAGCCTCACTCTTGGAAAGTGAAGTATCTTCCCATGGTGGGTGCCACGCAGAGCCACCTCGCCCCGTCAGGCTCTCCAAGCGTCAGGGTCTTATGCACCATACAGCCTGTGAGCACCCTGCATACATCCTCCATGAGAGGAAGTTTGGCATCTTGCCTGAAGGAGAACACATGGTCGAAGCACTTCAGGCCATACACAAAACGGATGGCAGTTTTGCAGCTTCTGGATCCATATCCTCTTTTGAAATGATGTTGCCGTATGCAGGGTAACAGTAATAAAACAGCAACAGGACACACAACTGTATGAGCTTTACTTTCGTGGACTCTGGAAGCAAATCTCTGAACCCTATACACGCCTCTCAGCCTGCCCAAGGCCTTTTGCATTGTGTACGTAACATGGTCTGTGAAACTGAGATCACTGTCAAAGACCACACCAAGAGTCTTAACTTTGATAGTGATCTCAAGACTCTGTCCGTTCAGTGACACATGCACGCCGTCATCGCCGAGGGTTTGAACAACTTCTTGTGGGGCTATGTACAGCACCTTGCACTTGTCAATGTTCAGTTTAAGCCCATATATGACTGACCTTTTGTAGATGTTATCTAAATCTGAGTTCATGGTGTCAATAGGCATCATGATCAGTTCAGGCTCAAAGGACAGATACAACTGTTTGTCGTCCGCGAAATCGTGCTCAACTGCGTTCAGCGCAGGACGTAAGTGGTCAGCCGTGTAGATCTCAAAACACTTTGGCCCCACACGACTACCCTGTGGAACACCACGCACTCTGACGAGTGGTTTTGATGTTTGGCTCCCGTGCCTGGTGACCTGCTGCCTTTCGCCAATATATGAATCCATCCAGTCAATTGAAATGTCGTCAAACTCGTAAAATCTAAGTTTTGCTAAAAACATTTCTACACTCATCGAATGAAAAGCCTGGGGGTAGTCAAGCAATACAACAATATTGTACATCCCATTGTCTCTTGCATCATATAAATCAGCAAATCTATTCACAAGTGCTGTACAAGTGCTATGATTACTCCGAAACCCAGATTGTAATGTCGGCAATATGTTCTTTCTTTCCATATACTCTCCCATTTGCATATCTACTACCTTTTCTAATATTTTTGACATGGCTGGTCAAAAAATACACATACAGTGGTACTGCCCCCCCCGCCCACCCATACACTTACAGTGGTATTGACCCACCCGCCCACCCATAGACTGTTTTCTTTCTATTTCTTAGAAAGAACCGAATATCCCGGGAAACTGAGGGCCTACAGATATTATGTAGTTTGAAACACGCATAAAAATACGCATGAGTGTATTGACCCACCCCCCCACCCATACACGTACAGTGGTACTGACCCACCCGCCCACCCATACAAGTACATTAGTACTGACCCACCCGCCCACCCATACACGTACAGTGGTACTGACCCACCCGCCCACCCATACACGTACAGGTCACCCATACCTCTGTACGTGTATGGGTGGTCAGGTGGGTGAATACGACTGTACGTGTATGGGTGGTCAGGTAGGTGAATACAACTGTGCGTGTATGGGTGGTCAGGTGGGTGAATACGACTGTACGTGTACGGGTGGGCGGGTGGGTCCATACCTCTGTACGTGTATGGGTGGTCAAGAGGTAAAATAATTGGTCTTAGTTGCTGAATACTTGTTGGTACTCCACTTTTGGAAGATGAGTATAGTGCATGCTGTATACTTTTGCTGTCCACTTTTGAGTATAGTGGAAGAATGACAAGTATCTGATTTTCACCACAGACTGAAAGGAATGTTAGAAGAAATAATAATTATCTAAGCGATAATTATCTAAAGTTTCTAAGCAAGGAAAGCTCTCTGTCAACCTCGTCAGCAAGTGGGGAGAAGGCCACTGTGAGACAGAGGATTTCCCCCCCCCCCCCCCCCCCCGCTCACCCATACACGTACAGTGGTATTTACCCACCCGCCCACCTATAAAAGTACAGTGCTATTGATCTACCCGCCCACCCATACACGTACAATGGTATTTACCCATCCACCCACCCATACAAGTACAGTGGAATTTACTATACTTACTGTATAGTAAATTCCACTGGATTACTATACAGTGGATGCACTATACTCATCTTCCATGCTTTAGGGAATGCTCCTTTCCTAAGGGACTCGTTCACGAGGTGAGTTATTGCTTTCAGTGTGTAAGGGCTCACAGCTTTTATCATTTCAATGCTTATCCCATCACTGCCCACCGCCCTGGATTTGATTTCATTCATAATTTTCTTGACTTTATCCTCAGTCACCAAGGAAAAAATAAAACCATCTTCAACATTTTCTCTCTTATTTGACAAAATGTAATCAAGTTCATTAGTAACAATACTACTACCATGACCCATTCTAACAAAGTATTGATTTATTTCATCCACTTCTACATCTATTTTCAGGTGTCGTTTTGTTTTCCAGATATCACACCGCTTTTCTTTATACAAGACCAGACTTCTTTAGGATATTTACTAGAGGCTAGTTCTTCAGAAAAGTATGACTTCTTTACTCTTCTAATAAGGCTGTTCAACGTATTCCTTGCTTTTTTATAGTTCTCCCAGTCACCATTGTTACGGGTCTTAAGAAATATGCTACTAAATTTATTTTTCACATTAGTTAAGTTTTTTATATCTTCGTTTTTCCACGGTGCTTTCCTTTTTGTAACTCTTTTGCATACAATAGGAGCTTGTTCATCAAATATTTTCTTTATATTGTCTGAAATAAAATCAACTATATTGTCTACACCTTCAATCAACATAGCACTGTCCTAATATACTTCAGCTATTCGACCAATGGCTTCTTCTTGATTAAACTTTGAATAATCTCTGTAGGTAATGAGCTGTGGCCCTGGTTTATCTATTTTGCATGCCAAGTCGCAGAATACTAACTTATGATCACTTATAGATTTATCTTTATGATCAGTAAAGACTGGGGGCGTCGAGGACGTCGATCCTCTTGACTTCGGTCGACCTGTCCACAATGATGTGGTTTAACAGAGTCACCGAGTTAGTGTTCACTCTCGTAGGCTCATTTATCAACTGCACAGCATTCAATTCTCTCAAGAGTCGGCTCATATACTCTGCATCATTGTTTAAATCTGATAACAAATCAATGTTTGTGTCTCCCATGCACAGCACAGACTTGACTTCAACAGCTAGGTCAACAAACAGGGAGTGAAACAAGGCAGTGAGACAAGAATACCTCAGGTGTGGGGGCCTGTACACGATACACAGATCAATACGCATTCCTTTCAACTTCAACGCTAAGCAGAGGTGCTCGATACCAGGATCAACAACATCTATGGTTGTAACAGTTTACTCTCACTTATTTTACTCTTGGAATATTTTGATATGGCCAACCAAATATTATTAATTTTTATCATTCGGTGACGGCCGCGCTGGATGTCCAAACACATAATTGGGACATAGACGTTAAACAAATCATCGCCTGAAGTTTGTAGGCACCCCTAAAATTCCATATTGATCGTCTGCTTGGCTCATAGAGCCTTGCCGTTTCAAAGCCGTTCTCCGCAGACGTACCTCAACCTGCTCAACTCTTATAGCTGTGGTGTCCATCATGATGAGCTTGCTAGTACCTTGGGACGGTTTTACGTGCTGTTCCTGTCTGGTTATTGAATAGTGAAGACCCTGGCTACTTCGAGCTATCCTCTACTCTTCGGAGGATTATTTTATGACTCATTTTAGTGAAGGGGGTTTATGTCCCTGCGTGGAGTCAAGTAGTAGGTTATACTACGTCTCTTGTATGTCCTCTGTGTCCCTGTTACACCGGAACCTCACATCACCGGCACTGTGACTTTCATCGCAACTTGGACCTTGCAATTGAGTGATCTGTTCAGACTATATTCCGATAAGTGGAAACCATTACATGGTATATATTAGTTGTAAATGTTATTGGGTATTATGTCATTGTGTATTTTATGTGTATAGTGTTATTCTTTTCTTTCTCTCTTTCGAGACATACAACTTTGGAGGTCCAGCTAGCTAGTCATAAACAAAATTGAAAATTAATTTGATCTTTAAGGTTTAAATACCTTTAATCATTTTCTCAAACTTATATATTGAGTCATATGTGTTGCAGTACCAGAGCCCTCACTGCTTAGTAGTGTACTTGGGTGCTGATTAGAAAGCTTATGATTGTATCGAAACCTGGTTTTGTTAACATGGTAAAAGAATCAATATTTACAAATACAAAAATAATTATTGAATGTTTTTAAATAATTTAGTATACCTGTTTATACAACTACCATTAATTAAATTTCAAACGAGATGTAATGTTGTCTTTTTATTTTCTTAAGAATTACCAACTGATGACTTGTTCTGCAATTTGTTTTATGCTAATTATGCTAAGATTAGTAGCACAGTAAATGAAATCTTTACTTTTACAATAATATTTACTGTTTAATTTTGAAAGCTATTAGTATTGAAGCTACAAAGATTTATTATTGGTCTTACTCCTACAAGTAATTGGATTGCATATTATTTTTTTTAATCTATTCTACACTTATCAAGGTCAATAGTTGTTTACTTATGGGAGTTGTACTAAGCTCTATATTATTTATGAGTTATTGTAAATACAAGATAAACTGGAACGGCTCAGTGGTTCTTAATAAATACCATTGCTGTCAGGGTCTTTCCCTTCCTCATTTGGGAACCTGAGTGGACTTTAGCTAATGAGGTGGCGCCCTCCCACGGTTCGGAATCGAATCCCCCATTCTGCTTTTGGGTTAGCTGGCAACCGCCTTGTACTAAACATTTACGAACGTGGCATGGTGTAAAGCTCATGTAGGATATCTTCTTTTATATGTCGGTAGCGTAGTTGGTTCAATCCCAGCTTCATGTGCTAAAGGTTCTCAGTTCGATCCCAATCAGAGTCAATACATTTTGAGAAGGATCAGCTGATATTCACCGGCTGTTCATTTGTCATTGGGCTATTAATTAATGACACTTTCTAAGGATTAAGTCGGCCTTAGTTTGTAACAATGACTACATTCGCTCATCTACACTCATCACACTCATTCGAAATCCATATTCGCCCATATCTTGACGATCGGCGTCTTACGAATAAATAAAAATAAAAATAAATAAATAAATATACATGGCCACTCTACCACCAGCTCTTTGAGCCGCAGTTTTCTTCCTATCAGACCTCAGCAGAGAATATGCTGTTATCTGAAAACAGTCAGACGGCGTGTCAGGATGTAGCCAGGTCTCTGTAACACCAACCACATCGAAATCAAAGTCGCTCACAAGGGAACACAATTCGTCAAAACCTGTGTTCAGTGACCTAATTTTAATGTGAGCGACCCTGAGTTAGTATTTGCCCCCCCCCCCCACCACCCGCTCAGCTAGTTTCCCGAGACCAGAGGCGATCCATGATAACCAGGATCGGTAATCTCATCCACAGTATCCCGGTCGAGGGTGGCAGATATATCATCCTGAACACTAGCTGATGACACGTTGTCATCTTCCACTTCCGGAGTACACATACTTGACCCAATGACGTATCATAACAGTGACCCAAGATGGGACACACCCCTCCTGCTTAGGTGCACCCAATCCCGGGCGAACGTTACAGTTTGCCTCAACAAAGGTAACCTTAAAATGTTTACACATGATGTCAATTTGGAAATTAAAATCATAAAGGGCTTTGTAACTTAGGTCCCGCTGAATTATTACACTATTCAAGAAAATCTGTGTCTTAGGGAACTGTGTCTCGGCAGTGTAGAGCAGGTCCGCCATGGCATGGAGCGCTTCACGTTTCCCGTGCCCACCATTATAACCTGGGCCTCCCCGGTAGGCTTTCCTCAAGTAGTTTGTCCCCACGTGAAAATATATAACCGACAAATTTAGATCGCTATATTCTAATAATCTATGCTTAATGTCTATTATTTTAACACCAGGGCAACAATCTACAATAATTACTCCCAAGTCCATACAATATTCGCTGGAGTACCGGAATAGAGAGTCCCCGATGAGCAGTATTTCCCCGCAGTACGAAGCAGTTTCAGTACCCGGCCGATGGAAGGGGAGGTCGACACTGGAGCTAGTGATGTTGAGAGCACGGCAGCTGGTCTCGACAGGGCCCAGGGAAAGGTCCGCAAACAGGGTCTGATCCTCCTCCATGGACGATCGCCGCTGTCTCGACCGCTGCTCCATTCTTTTTTAAAAAAACAAAGTTTTTTCATTGTATACCTGTTTTGTATATTGTATATCGTTTTCTCAAACGATTGCTCTGATATACAGAATTTAGGCAGATGGTCATGAGTGATCAAGCTGTTCTTAAACTGAGTTTTTACATAGCAGGTATGTTACAACTGTGACTCTTATATTACCATGTTAACTACGATTTAAAAGTCTTTATCAGGATAAAAATAAATAGGTTTGGCTAATTTAGAGAAAACAACAGTAGGAAACACCTTCAAAAAAATGTTATTGGTGTAATTTACATGGCCCTACCACGCTATGTTTGCCTGTAAAAAAACTTTTACAAATGCCATAAATTTATTATATCCGAAAAACGAAAAATAAACAGCAGACCTACTTAACTAAATATTTTAAAATATGATAAAAATGGAAATGTAAAATTAATGGCTCTAGAACACTAAATATACTATATACATTTCGCCTATTTAAGATTAACCCAGGCAGTTCTGATACACTATTTGTTTCCTGGGTCAATTGTGATACGACGGGTAACAATATGTCATTAATAACCTTCGAAAATAAAGAAACTAAGGGAGCTCATTTTTTTGCAAAATGAGTTTACTTTGATGTTGTCATACCATAATTACTGGTAAATGATTATTTACTTGAAAGCAGTATTTTATTACTAAAAGTTAAAATAAAATATAATAATTGCAAGGTAAGTAGGTTGACATTCTCTAGAAGGAGTACTCCAAGGACGGACGGCTACGTCTTTAAATCACCTTCAATTTGTCTCAGAGAAGGAAGATTTCAGATAAGTTGACTTACCTCTGGGTAGTATCTATCAGGAATGATGAAATTAACTTACTCCCTTGGATGGAGTACTCCAGGGACGGCTACGTTAGTAAATCACCATCAAAGTC
>JAQJVL010003644.1:0-57395 GCA_035578905.1 Stictocephala bisonia | reverse complement strand
TTTCATATTAACCATTTTGGCAAACAATAGAACTGGCTAACTAAATTGCCTGTATATTATTTAGGCATTCCATTCATCTTCCTTGCCCTAATATTTGTATTATTATAAGTAACTAAGAACCTATAATATTGTTAAATTTCACGACATTTCGAGCACTAAATCTCTTTAGGATCAATTTACCAAAACCTTGCCTTGGGTTTTGCGAAACTTTTCATCTAAAATAATACATTCCTGAGGAATTTGTTTTATTGTTAAATTCCTCAACAGGTATCCCAAAAAGACACGTCTTTATTGCTCAGCTTAAAGTTTTTCTTGTTTCTTCTTTAACAATTGTAATTAATTTAATTGTATATACTAATTAAATACACATAACAAATTCTCCTATTATTACTAAACAAAATATTTTCATAAAAATATAAAAAAATTAGAAGACATTTTATAAAAAATTTATATATTATAATAAAATAATATACAAATATATTATTCTCTAAAGAGTTTATTTAAAAGAGGAACTTGCAAGGCCAAAGCCTTATTGGAAAAATATAATATAATAGATTACCTATAGACACGACTAATATAGCTATAACAACAAATACTGCATAATTATTAAAGATGGCATATAATTTCCATACTAAAACTGGGCTTTTAAAAGTATCATTACTATACAAAATAATGTATTGACTCAAACTACATATATTACTTATCAAAGAGAAAAAAAATACAGTCGTACTTAATTTTTTTCCTTATATAAAAAATATTGCTTATTTGTTCCAACAGTCGTCTGATTGCTTATTTCAGACTTTCACCATTTGATAGCAGAACAGGATCTACAACAATTCCGTTTTCTGTCTTTTTGTTTTAAGAAGATTATATTACGTTAAGAAGATAAATTTACTTAATTAGTTTTGGAATTAACAATCAGGACATCAAAATGAATAATTATATTCACAGAGTGAAAATCATATTTTGCTAATGATTAATATTAATATTAATAGATTCAATGTTCACACCTATTCCTCGCCAGATGCTAATAAGACAACTTGATAAAATAGATTTAATATGGAAATGAAAATAAGCATAGTTTATGTTTGGTTATAGATATTTAGAGGACGTAGAGGATGTAAAATCATCTGTGCAATAAATTATATACATTTCGAGGTACGAACGAATGGGGTTGGATCCATTATTTAAGAATATGAAAGGTAATACAACTAATAATTAGGCCTATATGTTTCATGAAACTAAATTATGAACATAAACATCGGAATCTGGATTTTCTTTCATTTTGAAAATGTAGACTTAACATTTTATATTTGTTTCCACAATAACTTTGAAGAGCCAAAAATAAAAATAAGTGTCCTTGGGAGGATGTTTTACAGCCAAATAACTTATTCTTTCCTCGTCTCTTGACTATAGCGTATTGACAAACGCGGACGTTTCGTGCTTTGAATATGCATGGGTTTCAGTTTTAGATAAGGAATCTTTACATACATGGAGAGGTGTTAACATGTTTATATGTGCAGTAGTAGGTCTACTGTCGTTTTGTATGAATGTCAGTAAACTTAAATAATTTATTTAAAGAAATAGTGCTGGTTCAATAATAGAGCACTAAAATAATACATTTCCTTTTTTCATATGTAACTCATATTAACAGAAAAACAAATATCGGTTTGAGTTTGGACTGGGTAGAGTTGACAAAGTATTACAACAAATCCTATTAATTTAGCCTTATTGTTAAAATGTTGTACTGATGTAACTGTATAAACTTAACTTTTATTGTATTTTATTAAGATAATTAAATTAGTTTCAATAAATTAGTCATTTTTAATAAAAGAGTAAGATTAATTTATATATGTTTTAAATTTATATTCTTTTTTGAGTAAAGAAAGTAAAATATTTAAAGCCCAACCGGCCTATAAAGGAATGCCATTCTGGGGCACCTGTTGTGGAATTTCGCAATAAAACAAGTCATTTCCTCAGGAATTTACAGTGTAAAAAGTGAAACCTGACATACTCTAGGGCCCATTTGTTTAGTGCTTACAATGAGTGATTAACATTTTTTGAGATATCATATAAATAATTAAGACCAATTTTAACCACACGGTAAATATGGTATAACCTTAAAAAATATATAAACGGAGTATTTAACTCAGTGAGTGAATAAGATCCCAAAAAAGTGTTCAAGCTACAAAGAAGATAATATTGCTTAATTGGATTAATTTAACCGCTTAACACTTTAAACCCTAGGCCCTAATACATGGATCGGCATGCCTCCCTGAGGATATTTTGGTAATTTAAAAAAAATCAGTGTACATACAACATTTACATAATTATAACATGTTATATATCATCTTAAAGAAAAAGAAACAAGCTTTTTAAAAATGTATATACATAAAAGGTTTACTCACCAAATAAATTATTTACATAGAGTTGAATATTATGTACAAATAGTAAAAAAAAAAAATGCTACATAGATCTTTAGTCCAAGTTGTTGGCCTTAGTGTGGTATTTTTTAAAGCAAACAGGCACACAAAGTGGCACTGTGCTTTCTGGACACCACCAGGAAGTTTCCTTCCTTCCAGCTTTGCCTGTTTCTTCTTTGCTTTTTTCTGAGCATACTTTACATACACGTGTAGGTTGAGCTCTCTTGTCTGTTGGCGGAATCTTGTCCGGAAAGTGTCTGGCTGTAAAACATAAGAGCTATGAAGTAATAGTAACATATTTCAATAGTAAAAGTAGTTGAAAGTTCATACTTTGTATATAAATACACAGATACAAATACTAAATATAAATTACGTAAAAGTTATACATACAAGCTATAAAAAACATCTTACCTGTCAGTCGATTGGAAGGTAAGCTTGAAGAAGCTCCACCATCTCCAGCACAAGCAAGCTCTCCTCCTTTTTTACCTAAAGCTTTTCCAATAGATATCATAAAACGGTACAGGTGGCATTTATTCTTCAAATTTTGTGGTCTTGACTCACGATACAGGCACGATATAAGCATTAGCATTTGCAGTCATGAACAGGTGGAAGAATAATTTTTTCCACCACTTCATTTGCTTCCTTTTGAATGGGTAGTAGACAATAATTTGATCAGAACGATCTACACCTGTTTTATTGTTATTGTAATTGATTATCACTTCAGGTTTTGATTTTGTTGTAAAGCCTCTTTCGAACGGACTAACACATCGGAAGCAGTCATTTTATGTGCTGAAGAGAGAGCCAACACATCTCTTTTATCCTTCCATTTTAGACATAACAAGTGATTTCTTCTCATAAAGACTGTTTCATTTGTCTTCAGTTTTTTTGTAACAACGGTTTTTGGCAGCTCTTTTCTATTCCGCATACAAGTTCCTACGGCTTGTAATTACTTCCTAATTTTTAAATCGTTTAAAAAATTAGTTGTTTTAGGTGCTACTTGATGTAGATAATAAATAAATACATTTATATGATTAATAACATTGTAAAATATTTGTTATTCAATTCGCCGAGATATTTCAGAATTTTGATCCATCTTTATCGTTCATTAACAAACTTCATAACCTTTTTCTGTTTCCCAAATTAAATATATAAAATACGTAAAAACAAACGTAAATATAAAAATTTAGTAATACGTGTAAAGTTACTCTCAAACATATCGTTGAAATCAATAAGAGAATGGTATTTAGTAATTATATTAATTTACTCATTTATAAAATCAATAAACAAGAGAAAAAATACCTCTGAATAAATTCCTAGCAAACAAATCCAAAAGTAATCAGAATGTTTTTACATAACCGACTATTCTTGTAGTGACAGTACAAGTTTTACTGAGGAAAGGTACAGTATATATCCTCATTCAAATGAAATAGCTTGTAAGGGCAAGAGCCCCGCCTGTTGAATATAGCGTACATTCCTACAATACTCTGCCTGGAATAACAATTTGGGAAACTTGGCATTTATGTTGTTCTACACTCAGCTCTTTGAAGGGTAGTTGATACGAATGGGTTTCGTTCATAATTATTGAATAACATAACCTTATTTTTGTATACGAAGTGAAATAAAAACTTCCATTAAGTTTACTACTCTAAGATGTGTGATTTAAATTCAGAATGTTACCACTAAAGTATTTTATATATTTTTAAATGGCTTACTATGCAAGTTTATGAGCCCAGCTAGCTCTTTGGTAATTTGTAGTAATTTTATTCTATTGCTTATTTGTTTTCAGCCCAAGACCACATACATATAGTGTGTTTAGCGGAAGCCTAGCCGAGTTTTTAAAATGCGTTATAAATTGTAATTGCTGTACTTCAAGGTACTAATATTTTTCTAGATAAGTTTTATTGTATGGTAACAACTAATTTTTAGGTTGTATTTGTATCTTTGGCTTGTTTAATATTTTAGTTACTTATATTAAAGTAGTGTTTGTAATATAATTTTCATCGTTTGTAATTAAAATGACAAGGTAGTGTAAAGTATATAGTTTACTCTTTAACCTTTCACAGAACATTATATCAGTAAAGTTGCAAGTTAGTCTTATAAAAAACTAAAAACCTTCATGTTAGGTCAGTATTTGGATAAACAGATACAATACAAATATATTTGTTACGTTTCTATAAAACATATCAACAGTATGAAAGTAACAATGAAAATTAAGATGCAAACGTGAATTCTTGCACATTAGAACAACTAAATAAGAAACACACAAGTTAAAGATAAAGTTTTCTGTCATTTTAACTCAACATAGAAGACTCGTTTTTCATATTTCGTCTCGTAGTGTTTGACTGCGGAAGAAAGAAACCTTGGGAGGGTGGTTTGTGCAGATAACTTATTCCTTCCTCGTCTCTTCTCCCCGGAGTATTGACTAAAAAGCGGACATTGCGTGATTTGAATTTGAATGGTTGCGATTTTAGAAAAGGAATAGCAAATATAAAGGGGAGCAATTTGATTCTCATTGTAGAAATCCTGGTAGAAGTGCCATTTGCTCAGAAACCTCTTCATGAAAAGTTTTAAGTCAAGAATCAGTATTAAGATGTCATAATTTTAATTGATAACATTTTATTAAGTATGGTTGTTAAGTAAGTAATATTATTAAGATTATCATAATTTATCTGAAAATAGAAATTTTATAACAAAATGTACCTACAGTAAGTATTTGAACAGTTCAGAATTAGGTTTTGTTCAATACAGCCTCCTTTTGGTATGGCTTTCACAGCCTCCTTTTAATGTGGTAGCTTGATGTGAAAGCCATATTAAAAGGAGACTGTGAAAGCCTCCTTTTAATGTGGTAGCTTGCTGTGAATGCCATATAAAAAGAGGCTGTGAAAGCCATACTAAAAGGAGGCTGTGAAAGCCATACCAAAAGGAGGTTGTGAAAGCCATACTAAAAGGAGGCTGTGAAAGCCATAATAAAATGAAGCTGTGAAAGCCAGCCTCCTTTTAATTTGGCTTTCACAGCAAGGTACCACATTAAAAGGAGGCTGCGAAAGCCATACCAAAAGGAGGTTGTGAAAGCCATACTAAAAGGAGGCTGTGAAAACCATAATAAAATGAAGCTGTGAAAGCCAGCCTCCTTTTAATTTGGCTTTCACAGCAAGCTACCACATTAAAAGGAGGAGAAATTAAAAATTAGTGCCAAGAATAAAAACTAAATCAAATAATATATAAAGTACAAATTACTTGTGTTTTAGCAATCTCCTATCACAGAGCTAAATCCACTTTCTTAACGATTCAACACACGCTTCTCCGATTGGTGAATAGATGCCAACCCCTTCCTGAAAATAACACAATTGGCAATCATTAAGATCCATAGTTTTAATTTCCAATCATAATCACATGACTGATCATTCAGCCATTCCCCACTTAAAGTAGTTTCCACACCCAAAATACTTCCAATACAAGTACAATTTTGCAAGTTAGGAAAATAACTTAAAATAGCCCACTCTTTCCGAGGATGCTGGTTATGGGCTTGGGACCGATACCGTCAACACTAACAACCGATAACATCGCAAGTTAACGACCAGTGGGTTTTGGTAAACACTCGTTAGAGATTAATTGGAGGGCTAGTCGAAGAGGTCACTAGATTTTAGTCACCCTGCACGTCGTGGGATATCTTGCAAAAATGGGGACATTCTGAGTAGATAGGACATTTTGTACTCCCTGACAAATGCCTCTTTGCGTCTTACGTGAGTCGGATAAATATACTATACGTACAATTTCACACAATACTTCCTTTAAAAAAAATATATATATACATAATATACTTTACACAAAGATAAAATCTTAATCATTACTCTACTTGTATGATACATATAATGTTATGAACAAGTACCAATATAAAAATGTTATGAAATTATAATATATATATGAAGTAGCTATCCATTTCTTCTTATAGCAAATAATAAACGAGATATCCAACAAAAAGTTAGGTTTGTTATAAGT
Source organism: Stictocephala bisonia (assembly GCA_035578905.1). NCBI lineage: Eukaryota > Metazoa > Arthropoda > Insecta > Hemiptera > Membracidae > Stictocephala > Stictocephala bisonia. The sequence continues at coordinate 50,973 of JAQJVL010003644.1, read as the reverse complement.
TACGTCAACTAACTTATCATCAACTTATCATCAACTAAGTTATCATCAACTAACAAATTATCTAAATCAGAATGAAATAATATCAAATGTGCAGTATGGATTCAGTAGGTACAAAAATACCTCAGATGCTCTATTTGATATTTCAAAATTTATTATTTGAAATTTTGGGAAAGAAAGTTAAAATAAAATATTAATAACAGTTTTAGATCTTGCTCAGGCATTTGATTCTTTGGACAGAAAAAAATTACTTAAACAATTAAAATAGGTTGGGATACAAAATAACAACTTAAATTGGTTTAGAAGTTATTTCAATAGGATAGAACAAAGAGTTCACATTAAAGGCATATATAGTGACCCATCTTCAGTTGAATTTGGAGTAATTAAGGGTAGCATGCTTGGACCAACCCTTTTCCTAATTTATATTAATAATATTTCAAAAGTAAATATTAAAAGTTCGTTATTTTTGTTTGCTTTGACACCGCTGTTGTTACGGTAGGTGGTACGTGGGAGGAGGTGTACTACCAAGCGTCGGAAGATTTGATCAAAATTAAAAGGCGATTAGACAAAAATATTCTTACTGTCAATGCAGGAAAAAAAAATAACTAAATGCCTCCCAAATTATCTACGTAATGATCTATGTCGAGGTTTGAGATTGCTACAATTTCATTCTTGTGGTGATCCGAGGTCTGCTGCCTGCAGTTGTGACATTATTGAGCGTGTGGACCACCATAAGTATTTAGGTGTTGTTATAGACCACAAGCTCAGCTGGGTTCCACACGTTCAGTATATCAAGCAACGAATTGGGTATTTAACGTAAGCTTTTACCCAACTAAGTGAGGTTCCGACTTCGGACCAGCGCCGAAATGTCTATTATGCCTATGTGCAGTCTCTCTTGCAGTATGGTATACTGGTCTGGGGTGGAGCCTCGTTAGCAGCCCTGGAGCCCCTGACTTTGGCGCAGAGTAGAATAATTAAAATAATTTAAAAAAAATCAACGTTATCCTACCAGATTATTAAGTACTGAATTTCCTGTTTTAAACATTAGGAAGCTCTTTGTAAAAAATCTTCTTGTGTACGTTAGAAATAATAAGAATAAAATTTTTTGGGATTTGGAACATAACTATGCAACAAGATATAGAATTGGCTTTGGCTATCAAATTCCAAGATTGATTAATAGATTGGATCACTCTAATCCTTTTTATCTTGTGCATTATCTATATAAAAATTTATCACAGCAAATTGTTGACTTGGAAGGTGCCAGTATCACCGTGTACAAGCGTACGATCAGTGAGTGGCTACTTCAACTCAGCCTGGATGATGTAGAGAACTTGCTTCAATCCCAATATACATAACTTTCTAATTATCATTGTTAAGCACAGACCAGATTGCCCAATTTACTTTTCAACATTACAAAATTTTTCACATATAAATTTATTGGCATAGTCATCTAAATGTTTGCAGTCTTTTTAGGTTTTTTCAATCAATTAATTAATTTATTTATTTTATTAAAAAAAATTGTATTTAGAATTTGTCAGCTCTTAATGAGCCTGGATATTTTGGTGATGATAGTTGGTCTAGAGTTTAACATCTTTTCATTATTGTAAAAGTTACCTTTTTAAAATTAAATAGTTCAAAATAATTAAGATGTATATTTTTTCTTGTAAATATCTCTAGAATACCATTGTTAGTAATTAATATTACACGAGCCTTAGAGGAGCTATCTCTTGCACACTGACCAGTTGTCTATGCAGAGACATTCTTTTGTAATTTTGTATATTTTTTGTGTAATTGAACTGGAATAAAGCGAGTTTTTGATTTGATTTTTGATTAATAAATAAAATGTACTCACTAAAATACTAGATGACTAAAATAACCTCACCTAATTTAACCTATCTTAATAACTAGATCCCAAAGTAAAACTAATAAATTAATAGGTTTTTCCTCATGTGTAGTATAATGATAAATATGATAATGCTTCATGTAAGACATATATGAGAAAGAATAAACAAAATTGGATTGTTTCGTCAGAATGTATTCGCAGTGAATGCACAATGTAATATTTCTGTCTGCAAAGCTGGCAACACTTACATATCCGGAGGCCTTGCTCTTTTGTTGTAATATCTGATCCACCTAAAGTAACGTGTGTTAAATATTTAAATAATGTACTGTTCTTAGATATTCCTCAAGATTAGTTTTTGTTTTCTTTAGGATATTTCTTATTTCATTTTAAATATAATCTTTTAAAATCAATCTAATGAAGCCATTCTAATAATCTTCCCAGCCTGGGAAATGTTGTGGCTCGTTTCTTTTACGGAATTAAACATTTACATGCTGGCAAGACTTGATATTTCTCTTAACAACCCTAATCATAAAAAAAAAAAAAAACATTTACCCTATGTTTTACATTTACCATCCACATGGCAAGGCGTACCAACAGTAAAGACGGCAACTATCTTGCTATAATCAAATTACATAAAATCAGCTGTTACACTGCGTCAAATTCTTACAAGACAATAAACCTATACCTTAAGATGTTACGCAAAGAAACCTTAAAACCTATAAAATTACAGTGGGTATAAGTATAAGTGGGCAAAGTTGGTATAAAATTACAACAAGGAAAATGATTCAACAGTCGATGAATACGAAAGACGGAGATAATGATAACCCTATTGTAGGCGAAATGCAAACAAACGACACACAACAATGGAACGGAATAGTACGCAACAACGATCAAAGGGATGCAAGAAATTCTGGGGATTGCAAATTATTATTGCGGAAGGGAGTGGGAGGAATACGCAACAGGCATTTCATCTTCCCCACCACCACCACCAAGAGTTGTGTATCTGCAGATTGTCTAGCAACGAAGAATACAAACTAGAGGTAACTTGATATTTATTTATGATGTGAGATTTTTTTCATATTTAGTACTGTACTAATATTTCTAAAATTTAATTTAATTTTAATGATCAATTCACGGGGTATTTCTAAATCAACTGATCGAGATTATTTCTTATTCTCGCTGCCATTCACATTATATAATACAAATAAATAATCGCCAACTTATCAATCTTCTTGGAGACATTGTGTATCTGTGCAATGAATGTTAATGACGACACCACTGGTAATGCTAACATATCAACTAAAAATTCTTTGTATTTTGAATCTTGACCAACAATAATGATAATTGTCTTCGAAAATGTCACTTTCATTGATAATAATATAATTTAATATTTATTAAATTCGTGTAGGGAAATGTAATCATGACAACCTTAATAAAATCTGTTTAAGGTTGTTATGAAGAACAATGATAAACCTGACAATTTATTTTGTAACATTGTAAACATTTTTACTGTCGAGCAGAGTTTCATGGCGTACATTTTCAGTTAAAAGATTAATTGGGGTGTGAGAGTAGGTTTTCATAGGTCTGTTAGAATTAGGTGAAGAGTTGTTTGGAAGGGAATATGTTTTAGAAAATATCATATAATAATAAAATAAAAGCTAATATTCTGCTTATTGATAACTTTGACGATATTTAAAAGTTAAAGTTAAAGTTTGTCTTATTTTACCAGGTGAAGTTAGGGCTAAGGAGCCCTCTCTAACACTTAACCTGAGGACCAACGACTTTACGTGACTTCCGAACCTTCTAATAATAGAATAAATACTTCATATTGTACTCATGTATGGTAAAAAACACCGTACGTGCATGGGTGGGAGGGTGATCACGATTGCTTATTTCATTATTATTTTATTAGGTAGTACAGTACAATTACACAGTGTTTAACGTAGTATTGCCTTAAATAACATCATCACGATAATCGCGATCGTAAATATGAAATCACAAGCGGATAATCCTGCACGCTTCACCTACCAATCCGGTCATTCCCTGCGTTTTTGTCACCTTGGACTTCAGCCTCAGTTTGTGACTCAAGACTGCATCAACATGACTGTTACAAGCAACAGAACAAAATGTATTGTTTTCAACAAATGTTTTATACTATATAAATAAATAGTTCAGTTTCAAATCCACACTAATAATACGCACTACTTACACCATCGTAAACATTAAAAACACAAATAGCTGTTGTTATTTTATGTAAATAAAAACATTTTAGTGACAGAAACTTATTGGATATTTGAGGGCGAGTGGTGGAAAGGGAAGGTTGTTTTTTAAATTTCTGATTTTTTCTACATCGTACTCAGCCTATAAGCTTAAACATTTTAATCTAATAAAACTATCTTGTTTTTTCGTAGTTCCAGAAATTTATAGGGACCAAATCGCTTACAGCAAAGAAATATATATAGAATTATGTTAAAACATAATTAGTTAAAACGTAGTTAGTTAACGTTATAGATCAATTAGTGTAAATTTGATTCAATAATAGAAAAAAACGTTTATTATCTTAATTCATAAGATAGTAATAATTAATTTTACAATTGTAAATGAATGTAATAAATAATACATTTATGTTTACATTAAAAACCAATCGTGATCCACAGCAACATTATTATATTGGCAAAATCAAAGCAGTTGATTGAATCTTATTTTAGTCCTCCATACCAATAGTAAAGGAAAGTTCTCCTGTCTGTTTGATTACAGGATGAACCCATCAATCAGGGGTGTGAAGTTATATAAAAGTCCTTCGTGACGTCTTTCAATATATCTTCTTCTGCGAGTATTTTTCATTCTGTCTTGCTGATGTATAAGGTACGTGGGAGTTCCTTATGAATTAAACTCGCTTTCTTCCTCTAGTTTATTTGAAACATATAAAATTGAAAAGCTATTGGTTCTGTATCATATCTAAATTAACGTGTGATTCAGAAACATGACGTTAACAATGATGTTTGTGCATCCAAAACGGGGGTTTTCTAAAAAAAAAGAGAGTCTAATTTCCTTTCATCCTTTATCTGTCTATTCCCCATAAATTATTAACTTGTTTGGGAAACATAAGGAACTTATCAGACAGATAAAGTGGGAGTAACAGTAAATTACAGAAAAAGACAAACATTACTGATAAAAACGTCCTGTCAAGGTCAGGACTCGAACCTGCGCTATCTCCAACTCAGGCTCTAAATCTGTTGTTATTTCAACGAAAAAGAATTTAAGCTTCTATTTTGCTGTTGTTGCAAAATAGTACTCTTTGAATATTAATGTTTTTCTAGATTCCAACTGGCATGTATTTGAAAATATTAAAATTCTAAATGGAAAATATACAAATATCACCATGTTTTTCTGAACTGAAGGAAAGTATGTGTATTTAAATACAGGTTATTTTATAAACAATACAAAAATAAAACCACAATTGTAGTTCCTTTGGTATTTAATAGGCCGTTTTTTATTAAATATTAAAAAAATGAAGCATTTAAATTTCATATAATAAGATTTATATTCATACCAATTTTTTAAATTAGTAATATTCTACTGAGTTACTAACAAATTAAATGACTACATTACCATCTTATCGTTCAATTATTGTGTTTTTTATTTTTTTATTAAGAAAGACATTTCTAGAAAAGAAACAAAAATATCGTACAAATAATTCACAAGTGGTTTAGTGATGATTGTTTACAGGCTATCTTCAAAGTACTGCGTCTTGAATTACGCACATTCATCAGCGTAACAAGAAGTACATCGAGTCAATTAGAAGTAAATTTAAAAAATCTAAAAAAATGATGTCCCCATTTATATGAAATATCTACAAACCGCATCGCATCGGTCATACGATTCAGTCGTAATGTAGAAATACAAATAATTATAAAACAAGGAAAACGAAGAAAGAAAAGGAAATAAATAAAATAAATGGACTAAACTTAACAAACGAAAGAATCAAAGAAAACTATTGCCTTCCTAGGTAAATAAATGATGGTTATTATTTAGTAAGAATATGTCGTATTCTTTTTTAGATCACCAATTAACTGGTTTGCTTTAAAATAAATGCTTAAAATAAGTAATTAGTTAGAATTGATGAACAACTGACGGTGGTTTAAGAAATAACATGAAAAAATGATATTGAAATTGATAAAAGAACCATCGGAATGTCGTATACAAACTGTTATTCTATTTGTCTTTCGAAGCCACAAACGCAACTCCATAAACATTCAGTACGAATTTTTCAGTATTAACAACTTAGAATGTCAGGGTGATGAGACATCGCTGAGACATCGGAGGGGCGGGGAACCGCGGGCTTTAGGCTGATTACCCTTTAGAAGGGTAATTCCCTCGCTGGGCAGACAGTCTGTTTTCACTACGTTGGACTCCCCATTGGACTGTTTCACTGATGGCGAGGGATAACGTTCTCTTTTGTGTACATCTTGAATGTAAGCTTCTTTAAAAGGGAAAACGTAGAAAAAATATATTATCAGTTAATATGTTGCCTTTTATAAGCAATACTCTTGTGGTTGGTAGGTTAAAGTTGAAATGTCGTACAAATATTTATAATGTTGTTCCAGATAAAAGTGTTAGAAATAATGAAATTACATAATTTTTATAGAAATATCAAATTATTAACTAACAAAATTAATCATTTAATTTAATTAATTGAATTACATGTGTAGGCGAGTGTAGGTTCTGTAATTTTGTGATGTGCGAGTATTTAGGAAATCCTTTGATTATCTTACAGGTTGTGGATATGTGTTTAGAGTGAGAGTTATATATGATCACTTTCCTGTAATATAAGCATGTTCCTTTTTTTACAATATTCAAAAATTAGCGTTGAAGGTTATCATAAATTTCACAAGTGTATGTGTTGGTGCGCCATGTTACCGCATGAAGTCAGTATGTCGTAACATACAGTAGTAGTGAAGTGTTGTAACCCAACTACTTCGAGTCAAAGTGTTGAGGAGATTATAGGTGATAGTTTCAATGTTCGTCCCCTTAATACTGACGTGATGTCTGCTTTAAATGGTTGTCATTGTTGTGGACACTACTAGGGAAGTTTGGTGGTAGTCATTGTTGGATTTTGTACAGAAGTGAGCGAATTGAGTATCATGCTTGCCAATTATCTGACAATCAGACTAATATTGGATTCCACGTAAAGCTGTTAGTCTTTTAGTTGCCTGATCTATTTGGCTATTTACATAATCATTCATAATAGCCATAAAATACGGACAGAGATGTGTCGGTTCTTATATTTGAGAAGTTGAGAAACATTTGTAATTATTATACCAAACTGTGAATTTTCTAAGACTCGTAAACATTTTGTTACTATTTAGTATATTACGTGTTAAGAGAAATCACCAGGTTGAAAAATCACAGACGATCTATTTCAGTAATCTTATAAAAAAATATAACTCTTGATCAGAAAGGAATAGAATTACTAATAACTAAAGCTTCGGGTAACGACCACGTCAAAGTGTTGTCTACAATATTTACATCGTCAAGGTCTCAGAGTCACCACTGAGGATGCCACATCACAGCATGGGCGAAACGTTTGGTGATGTAAATATTGTAGATAACACTTTGACGTGGTCGTTACCGGAAGCTTTAGTTATTTGTAATTATACCAGCCGCTTAAGCCTAAGAAATATAATAGAACTAGTTTAAAATAAATATACTTATATATCTGACATTCACACTCAATTAAGTTGAAGAACTTAAGACAGTTGGTACCTTTACCACGGTACAATCACTCACATTGTATTACTTTTTTTGTAACATCCACAGCAACACATCATTTTCATTCTAGAGTCAATTTTTTTTACTGTTTGTGTATTATAAACATTAATACTTTCAAGTCGAAGGTGATAAGGTAAGTTCTTTTATAATTTTATTTAATTTAAATATATCAATGTTTAATGTCAAATATCTAATGAATTATAATTTGTTAGAATAAGTTCTACGTAATTTGTTTGTAACATCAATGATATTGTATTGTAATTATTCATTAGTGTATTGTCTGTAATGAAATTATTTTTGTGTAAATAAAAAGATGTGAATTAAAAAGATTGGGTGATATAGTGAGTTAATTTAGTGAGGATACTTTTTGTTTCCTATGAATTCCGTCTGCAGTTTCACGTGAATGCTGCACCAAGATAATCTGACAAAATGTTAAAATGTGGTTTGCAAGCATCCCCACACTAGCACATAGAGAGTTACACAGATGGTGGTGAGCTCCCCAAACAGCCCATCCACCATTACCACTAACATCCGTTTAGCTTTATGGCCACTTAACTGTCGAAATGGCTGCTCTCTAATGGTCCCAAAACCGTCTGTAAATGTGCTGTCACTAGAAATGAGCTGACACAGTCAGGATTACACAAATGGTGGTGAGCTCCCCAAACAGCCCATCCACCATTACTGCTAACATCCGTTTAGCTTTATGGCCACTTAACTGTCGAAATGGCCGCTCTATAATGGTCCCAAAAGCCTGTAAGTGCGCTGTCACTAGAAATGAACTGCCACATAGAGGGTTACACAGATGGTGGTGAGCTCCCCAAACAGCCCATCCCCCATTACTGCTAACATCCGTTTAGCTTTATGGCCACTTAACTGTCGAAATGGCCGCTATATAAAGGTCCCAAAAGCCTGTAAGTGCGCTGTTACTAGAAATGAGCTGACACAGACGGTGGTGAGCTCCCCAAACAGCCCTTCCCACCATTACTGCTAACATCCGTTTAGCTTTATGGCCACTTAACTGTTGAAATGGCTGCTCTCTAATGGTCCCAAAAGCCTGTAAGTGCGCTGTTACTAGATATAAACAAAGGCTTCAATATATGTATTGTTATCTGGTTAGTTAAAAATGTATTCGTTATGTTATAGCATAGCATTTACTTATAAATGTATTGTTAAATACACTACAATAAAATATTATGGATTCTTTGGTGAAAAATAAATTTTGAATACTTTACAAAACTGTCAAGTAAAAATTGTAATGTACGGAAATAAAATTATTGGATACAAGAAAAGCACTTCACTGATAACGTAGCAAGCCTCTACCGTTATGTACGTTGGTAGTTTTTAGGAGGATACATATTTACTATTTTGTGTAATGCAATCATACAGAAGTAATTTTTGTAGGTTTTTGTATTATGTTAATATCAGTGATATATGTGGAATAGACATTAAAATATACTAAAGTATTTAGTCATGTAGGAGTATAATTTTTGTTTTAAATAAAAAAACTTCACTCCCCAGTTCACATGAGCCTACAGGCCAGTGTGTGAACTTTATTCAACGAGTGAAGTACTGACCATTGGCTCAGTGGGGATTCAAACCTTGGACCTTAGCCTCCGCAGTCTTAGCCACTGAAGCACCACGCCACCAATTATTTGACGAAAACTACTAGTTATTTTAAGTTAAGAATAAATATCCTTATTTTAACAAATTTTCTTGTTTTCGATCGTTAATTGAGATAAATAATTTAACCATAATATTTAAGTCACGTATAAATATAAACCGTTATTCCATCCTAATTTTCAGGCGATTTATCTTAAAAATTCATAGACCACTATTATACTTTTGTCTTCTTCATATTACTGTACCTTAAGGCCTAACACTAGCAGAGTAATGGATCTGTTTTCTGTATAAGAGATTATAACTCATATTTTATAGCGTAAATTATTATAAACATTCAAGATAAGTTAAATATACGTTATTTAACAACTTTTTTTACAAAAATCAAGTACTAAGGCTGCTATCCATAGTAGTGTAATTTGCCGGTGCTGGCTCACATAAATCAAATGGTTTGACAGGTGAGTTTTGTGACGTCACGGTGACGTCACAATGACGTCATGGTGACGTAGGTTAGTACGTCACAGGGATAATTTGTGGGTCAAGGTCATTTGTGTGTTTTTTGAAAAAGGCTTCTTGGACAGAACGACTGTTCTGTCCAAGAAGCCTTTTTCTTTTACTTTATTTAAAATATTACAAATTTTTACAATATGTACATCTTACAGACTAAACCTACAGTAATAAACTACTTAGTGCTGGCTCAGGATCTGGGTGATGTGTTCTCCTTGTCTGAGTCGTCTTTGAGTACATCAACCCCGAAGTCCGCTGTAGAGCTTGCAACTTCTTCACTTCCCATCATCTGCCTCAGTACTGCATTGTACAACTCCTCCCCACACTCGTCAGCTCCGATGCGGTCTAGTAACTTAAGGAAGTCGTCTTCGCGATGTAACACATCGCTACAAATGCAATAAATAGGCCCGAAAGTTGCCTCAGGGTTCGACCACATGCAGTGAGTGAAATGTTGACCGTACTTTGTAACTTTGGATTCAGTACAATTCATTCGAAACTTAGTACTCTCAATACTCTGCGCTATTGCACCCATAGCGTTCAACTTTTCCAGCGCCTCAGAACTCCAAGAAGATTTTGCCAACCTGACGTTAAGCAACACCAGCTCCATATTTGTGTTCATATTGAATGTGATTGCTTCGACTGCTGGCGTGCAAGTGATGTTAGAAAGCAGCGAACTGTAATATATAAGAGGAAATTCATGGTGGGGGGTAACATCATGTGGTGGGGGTTGCATGAATCCTCCTAGCGTGGTAAATTTCGTCTAAAGTCTAAAATCCCCGTCATATAGACTATAAATGCTTCAACATCAGTCTTAACGCGGGATTTCGATCCAACTTAATTTAAAACCTTCATTTTTACACTACTCACAAACAGAAATCTACGAGTAAATACAGAGCTAAAGTGTGAAACGTAATGTAAGAGGTAAAACCTAAAAAGTTCACCAAGTTTTTTCCTAACGATGTTACCGAACCCCTTTAATACACCTACTGTTATAGAACGATGGTTAAAATATAGCAATATGATAGTGCTAAACAAATACTACAACTTTTAACTTAACACGGGTTTTTGATTCAACTTGTTCTTAAACCCTCACTTTTACACTACTCACAAACAACAATTTTAAATAGAAGCCTAAAGAGTGATACGTAATGTAAGAAAACAAAAGGCAAAATCCTAAATAATCACGACATTTTTCCCGAACGGTGTTGTAGAAACCCTTTATTACACCTACTGTTATAGAACGATGGTTAAAATATAGCAATATAATAGTGCTAAACAAATACTACAACTTTTATCTTAACACGGGTTTTTGATTATACTTGTTCTTAAACCCTCATTTTTACACTACTCACAAACAACAATTTTAAATAGAAGCCTAAAGAGTGATAGGTAATGTAAGAAAACAAAAGGCAAAAACCTAAATAATCACAACATTTTTCCCGAACGGTGTTGTAGAAACCCTTTATTACACCTACTGTTATAGAACTATGGTTAAATATAGGAAAAATGATAGTACTAAACCAATACGACAACTTTAAGCTGAACATAGGAGCACAATCTTATTCAAAGATAAAGTTTGCAGAGCATAAACAATACGAGCCATCCTCAACAAGTGTTATTGCAGAGTGTAAACAATACGAGCCATCCTTAACCGATGTCTGGACATCTTGACCGGACATTCAACTCAGGTGGGAGCCTCGCGCGTTCACACGCTCCCCACTCCTACAAGCCTGTACACAGGGACAGCAAACATCACATCTTCAAGCTCCGTTGCCGGAGCAGGTCATCGGTGCTACGCAGCTCCAGCCACCCCAGCCTCCGCAGATAGCTCTAGCAAGCCTCCGACCTCTTCAAGCAGCTCGGCCAAGGACAGCAGCCTACTCCAGTCCGCTCCCGGGATAGCAGCCAATCCAGAGTTGGAGCAAACATCTATCTCCTATTACCGTTCCTTAAGTCATTTGTTTACGGACACCAAACCGGCTCAAATGGCTTATCCTTGCTTACTGTCGTTCTGAGGTCTCCAAACCACCCGGCAGTAGGCACCCCGGCTCAAACATCTATCTCCTATTACCGTTCCTTAAGTCATTTGTTTACGGACACCAAACCGGCTCAAATGGCTTATCCTTGCTTACTGTCGTTCTGAGGTCTCCAAACCACCCGGCAGTAGGCACCCCTGTCATTATTTATGTGTATTTACTAATGAAACATGTGTTCTCTTTCAGAACTCTTCCCCTCTTCCTTTTACTGTTATGTAGTGCATGCTTAATCTTCTTCCTGTACTGTTAGTTATCTAGTGCATGCTTGATTTATCTTGCTTTAGTAGCTAGTGCATAAAGCTAATTTTATATTATTACACAAACACACACACACACACACACACACACACACACACACACACACACACACACACACACACACACACACACACACACACACACACACACACACACACACACACACACGGAATAACCCCAATGGCCAAAGGCTTTTTTTTTTTTTTTTTTTAACTTTTAAAAAATTGATGTTTGTGAGTAGTGTAAAATGACGGAACTGGAGCAAGTCGGTTCAAAATCCAGTTTTAGGATAAAAGTTGCTGTATTGGTTACTAGAACCATTTTGTTAGACTTAAACGTAGTTCTATCATAGTAGATGTATTAAAGGGGTTTTAGGAATCGTGAGTAGCGGAACTTTGCGGTATTGCAGTAGGTCTGACCAAAATCTCGTATTTGTTAATTAGGATCATTTTGTCACATTTTAACATAGTTCTATCAAAGTAGGTATATTAAGGGAAATCTTCAACAACATTAAACTCGATTTTTTTTTTAATTTTATTATGTCCTTGACCTACTTTCGAAAGTGAATTATAGCTAAAACATGTACCTTCTTTTTATAAGATTTTACGAGACCTCCTCTCTTACGAATTGTAGATATTCTCAGCTCTGGATCCGCATCACAGTCTTTAACCCAACCCACCAAAGTGATCTCTTAGAACAACAATGATTCTTTCAACGATACAAGTCTGTATTTATGTAAGACCTACACCTTCCCGATTGGAGAAAACTCAACAACCAATCACAGCAAAGCCACGCCCCCCACTGAATAGAGAAAACTAGGATCGCAGCCTGCAGGAATCATTCGCTTACCAGCATCTACCATAGCACCAGCATCTACCACACCATCTTCTACTATGGACCCCAGCGTGAGGAAGCCAACCCTGCCACTACGTCTGGGAAGCCGTCCGCAGAGGTCTATCCTGAAGCAGGCCCTAGAGGCGGCCGACATAGACTTAGAAAAGCTGGGAAGATCCCGCAAGCAGCTTTTCCCTACTAAAATCTGTCTGCCTCAACCGAGACTTTTTCCTGCCTCCGTCGCTACAATACCACTGCCTTCGCCTTCGACTACTGCCCGCCCTCTACCAACCGCTGCATCTCTTACAATACCACTACCTTCGCCTTTGAGTACTGCCCACCCTCTACCAGCCGCTGCATCTCCCACAATACCACTGCTTTCGCTTTCGACTACTGCCCGCCCTCTACCAGCTACTGCATCTCTTTTTTCTCCGCTGTCTCTTCTGTCTCCGCTACCTCCCACTCCGCCTTTGAGGAAACTGAAAGCCTTCAGAGAGTGCCAGAAGGCGTGCAGAGCTCCAAGACCTCCTTGCACGCACCTGTTCCTGCGCGGGGGTAAGAAAGGTGAGAGATGTGGAAAGCCAAGCGCTCTTGGAGGAGTATTGTGTGCGAGACACAAGCCGAAGCGAACGGCTCCTGCAGCAACGGCAACTCCCTTCAAGCGGCTGCGAATAAACCGGCTTAAATCCGGGAAACGCTATTTCTATGTTCAGCGTATTTCAGATCGCGAAGTAGCCTTGGAATGTAGTGGTAAACGCTACAAACTGAAGTTACCTCGTGGACTGATAAACCCTGAACATCTAAATAAGCGACACTATATTATTCGCAACAGCTTGGGGACATCAGAGTGGAGACTTGCTCCCTCTAACACCCTACTTCCTTAAGCCTTCTTTCCATTCTATCAAACGGTCCTTTTCAGGACCCAAACGGCCCTTTTCAGGGCCTAACATTTTTAACTGATTAATGACCTTGACCTACTTACAAACAACCAATCAGAAGAGACCCCCCACTCTCGCGAGCTCTATATATACGCGCACACCTTGAAGACGGTATCATTTCTTCAAGCTCCACTGCCAGATCAACATCTCCTAGATCAGCGCCTCTTCAAGCAGCCCACTCCAGAACCTCTGCCTGCCCGCCTGCCCACAGCTTGCTTCAGGATAGCAGCCAATCCAGAGTTGATTCAGACATCTCTCTCCTATCACCTTTCCTTAAGTTATTTGTGTACGGACACCAAACCGGCTCAATGACTTTTTCCTTAAGTTATTTGTTTACGGACACCAAACCGGCTCAAATGGCTTATCCTTGCTTACTGTCTATCCTCAACAGATTGTTGTTCTGAGGCCCGAAAACCACCCAACAGTCTGTTGAAAAACCATCTTATGTTTGAGTCTTCTCGAGAATACCGCTGGGGGTCGTGAGCACCGCTTCACCCTTCCTCAATCTTACCTTCCAAAACCCAATCCCTGCACTTTGCTGTTCTAAGGCCCGCAAACCATCCAACAAAGTGCATCCTACCTACTGTCTTTCCGACAGAGTGTTGTTCTGAGGCCTGCAAACCACCCAACACTCTGTCATAATTGTGTATTAATATATACTAATAAGTTGTTTTTCTCTTTCAGCTTCTTCCCTCTTCCTCACAGCCTGCGAAGCCCACCCAGGACCGCAACCTGTCCACAGCTCGCTCCAGGATAGCTGCTAATCCAGAGTTGGCCCAGACATCCCACCCAGGACCGCAGCCCGTCCACAGCTCGCTCCAGGATAGCAGCTAATCCAGAGTTGGCTCAGACATCTATCTCCTATTACCTTTCCTTAAGTCATTTGTTTACGGACACCAAACCGGCTCAATGACTTTTTCCTTAAGTTATTTGTTTACGGACACCAAACCGGCTCAAATGGCTTATCCTTCCTTACTGTCTATCCTCAACAGATTGTTGTTCTGAGGCCCGAAAACCACCCAACAGTCTGTTGAAAAGCCACCTTATGTTTGAGTCTTCTCGAGAATACCGCTGAGGTCGTCAGCACCGCTTCACCCTTCCTCAATCTTACCTTCCAAAACCCAATCCCTGCACTTTGCTGTTCTAAGGCCCGCAAACCATCCAACAAAGTGCATCCTACCTACTGTCTTTCCGGCAGAGTGTTGTTCTGAGGCCTGCAAACCACCCAACACTCTGTCATAATAGTGTATTAATATACTAATCAGTTGTTTTCTCTTTCAGCTTCTTCTTGGGTATTAATATACTAATTTGTTATGTCTTCTTTTTCAGCGCCTTACATTATTCTTTACTCTTAACTTATATATAGTTAGTGCATGCTTGCTTTAGTAGATATATTGCATGTTTTGGTGTAGCATCTAAGTAGTCTGGATATATTGCATGTTTTTGGTTTAGCATCTAAGTAGTCTGGTGGAGCACACATACAAACAGCACACCTTTTTTTATTTTTTTTATAAACATCTACATGTATATGATTATTCATATACAAACACTGATGCTTAAGATTCAATAGTACCCAATTGTGCGGTTGAGGATCTAAGGCATCAGAACATATTTTACAACACTTGAAGATTGTAAAAGCTAACGGAAGGCTTGTTGTATTGTTATTCAGCATCGGTTTATTACCCGTGCTGGAGAATAATATTTCGGCTAACCGTTATCTCTTACCACCTTCATAAAACAACCTTACATTATAATTTTTTTCTTTTTGGTGGAGCACACATACAAACAGCACACCTTTTTTTATTTTTTTATAATCATCTACATGTATATGATTATTCATATACAAAACACTGATGCTTAAGATTCAATAGTACCCAATTGTGCGGTTGAGGATCTAAGGCATCAGAACATATTTACAACACTTGAAGATTGTAAAAGCTAACGGAAGGCTTGTTATGCAGCATTGGTTTATTGCCCGTGCTGGATAATAATATTTTGGCTAACCGTTATCTCTTACTACCTTCATAAAACAACCTTACATTATATATTTTTTTTTTTTTTTTTTATAAGATTTGGATGACCTTGACCTACATTTTGGACTTGTAATTTCACGTTACTTGCTGCTCTTTGTGTTAAACAAGCTGTTGAATCTTTATCTAGTTTGTCTATATGTACACTAAAAAATAAAAGAACTTAAACCCTCCTCATATGTATATTCTATATAAAGCGGTAAAAATCTTAGATTTAGTAATTTTTAACTACCTGTTAGTTTCAATGGTTGCTACCATCGTTATTATTCGTGTAATGAATGTATACGAGGATAGGAAGCCTCTCTTAGAAGACTTGTGGGTGCTGAAAGCAAAATACCCTACAATGGAAGTAGAGTACGATGGCGACGGTAATGAATGCCATCGATTCACTCAGCGCTTTCACGAAGTGTATATAAAAAACCCTTGGGTAAACGATAGTTGTAAAAAGGTGTTTGTTCAAGTAATTATAAACCCTTAACCCCCCCCCCTTAGGAAAACGTTGTCAAATTACAATCATAGCTATCAAACTTATAACACAATGTTATTGCTTAACAATATGTTTAGTAACCTAGATGTCTGATTGGTTGGTCTGCATATATAAGAACAGGCTTCTGATTGGTTGGTTTGCGTATGTAAGAACAGGCTTCTGATTGGTTGGTTTGCGTATGTAAGAACAGGCTTCTGATTGGTTGGTTTGCGTATATAAGAACTTGCAAGTGGTGCTAACAATCATTTCTGCTCCAGACATAGTCGAATAAACAAGTGCAATGCATGTTTGCGGTGTTTGTCGTGAGCAATTTGAGGATGAAATTTTGCTATTGTGTCATCATGAGCTGTTTCACAAGAATGAAGAGGAAGAGCATCCTCCAGCTAGAGCAAGCGTTATTATGTATGCTCCACCACGAGACCTGAAAGTAGAGATTTTGGCAGAAGCTTTACAAAGATCTGCGGTAAGACATTTTAAAATAAAGAACTCTAAAAGTTACAATTTGGAAGAATTCTTATCCAAAACAAAAATGTTGATCATAGATACATTAGCAACAGAATTTCGAAGATTAAACTTTGTTAAATTTGGGTTGATTCTAGACGCTATATTTACTAATACCACAAATGAAGTATCGCCAAGAGGATTTATTACTAAAAATCAAACCATTATAGCAACAACAAACCTGGAAGATGTTGTGGATGACTTGTGTCAAGAACTAAAAACCAAACTTATTGAACATGAGGGAAGAGGATCTGGCTGGAGTTTATTGCATATAGATGGCTTGGATATAAGAGTGCACAAACACGGGTATGGTGATAGAGGTAGTAGCTACATAGAGCTTCCAGAAAAGATTTCTAACACTAAAGCATGCATAAATGTACAAAATGAGGATAATGAATGCTTTAGGTATGCAATGTTGGTTAAGTTTATAGAAGATAAAAACATTTGTAGACCTAACGCTAAATACAATCAATTAAGAAAAAAGTACAACTTTAACGGTATGACGTATCCTGTTTCTTTATCAGATGTTAAGAGGTTTCAAAAACAAAATCCTGCAACATCTGTAAATGTTTTTGGCTTAGATAATTCAAATAATGTATACCCTCTCCAATTAGCACAATTTGAAAGAACTGATCACACCGATCTGCTTCTCATAAAAGATGGAGATGTTTCTCATTTTGTATACATCAAGGATTTTAATGCTTTAGTTGCTAGACAAGTGTCGAAAGGCGAACATCGAATAACTGTATGTAAAAGATGTTTCTGCTTCTCAAGAGGATCTCTGCGAGGAAATCAATCAACATGGCTGCAAGAACATCAACTTCTTTGCAGTCAGAAGGAAGTCGCGCGAATATGTTTACCACCTCCAAGTCGTTGCAAAGTTGAATTTACAAAAGTTTGTCAGCAGTATCGAATACCTATTGTTGTATATGCAGATTTCGAATCTTCACTTCTTCCTTTGGATATCGCTAATGCAGATCCAACTAGGCGAACCAAATATCAAATTCATCAACCAAACTCATACTGCATTTTAATAAAATCAACATTGAGTGAAAACCATTTACAGCTTTATGGTTTAACATCAATACCTCAAGTGTACAGAGGCGACAATGCTGCTGAACTGTTTGTAGATAAACTGTATGATATTGCAAACAAAGTGGAGGTATTGTACTCCCGTATTAAACCCATGCTCCCGCTAACAGATCTTCAAATGAGAGAGCACGCTTCTGCAACACAATGCTACCTGTGTGATGGTTGTTTTTCCTCTAATAATAACAAGGTACGCGACCATGATCACTTAACAGGCTTGTACCGCGGAGCTGCATGCAACCGATGTAACATTAATTACAAACTACCTCGCTTTATACCTGTTATTCTTCATAATTTGAGCGGGTATGATTCACATTTTATAGTTCCCCAGTTGGGAAGAGATAATGGCAGTATCGATGTACTAGCAACCAGCATTGAAAAATTTATTAGTTTTTCTAAAAAAGTAAATAAAATCAAATTGAGATTTGTTGACTCTCTACGATTCATGCTTTCTAGCCTAAGCAAATTAGTTGATAACTTAAAGAAAGAAGATCTAATTGAAACATCTAAGATTGTAGCTGCTGACAAGATGGATTTAGTGCTAAGGAAAGGAGTTTTCCCATACGATTACATAGACAGCTTAAGAAGATTTGAAGAAACCTCGTTACCACCTATAGAATCATTTTACAGTAAACTGAATGAAGAATGCATAACTCTTGAAGATTACCAACACGCCTGCAAGGTTTGGAAAGAACTAGGCATGAAGACCTTAGGGGATTACAGCGACTTCTATGTGAAGCTTGATGTAACACTTCTCTGCGATGTGATGGAGGAATTTCGTAATACTTGTATGGAAGCATACGGTTTGGATCCATTACACTCATACACCTCTCCAGGTTTAGCTTGGCAGGCTATGTTAAAAGAGACCAAATGCAAACTGGATTTATTAAATGATATTGATATGGTATTGATGGTGGAATCTGGAGTTAGAGGAGGATTGACCCAAAGCGTTACAAGACATGTTAAGGCGAATAACAAGCATGTGCCTGATTATGATTGTAACAAAGACTCTTTATACATAGGATACTTTGATGCCAACAATTTGTACGGGTGGGCAATGAATAACCCGCTACCTCACGGTAATTTTGCATGGGTGAACCCTGAAACTCTTAAGGACATATCAAGTATTCCAAAACTTGGTGAAATCGGATACATCCTAGAGTGTGATTTTGAATACCCCGAACAAATACACGACCACCATTACGATCTCCCTCTACTCGCTAGGTCAGAAGTTCCTCCTGAAGGTAAACACCCTAAATTAATGATGACTCTTAAACATAAAGAGAGATATGTTGCCCACTTTTGGATAGTGCAACAAGCATTAGAGTTAGGTCTTCGAATTACAAAAATTCATAGAGCTATTCAATTTTCTCAATCATGCTGGTTAAAACCCTATATTGAGTCAAATACAAAACGCAGAGCTGCTGCTACATCCGAATTTCAAAAGGACTTTTTTAAACTAATGAATAACTCGATTTTTGGAAAAACCTTAGAAAACAAGCGAAAACATAAAAATGTTAAGCTAATTTGTGATGCATCAAAATTGGAAGATTTAGTCAAGCAACCAAATTTTAAAACATCTATAATAATTAATCAAAATCTAGTTGCTGTTGCCATGAACCCTGCAAAGATAGTTATGGACAGACCTTTGTATGTAGGTATGTCCATCTTAGACATTTCCAAGACCCACATGTACGATTTCCACTACAATAAAATGGTCCGCTTTTATGGTCGAGATAGAATCGGAATATCATACATGGATACCGACGCATTTATATATTGGATAAAAACAATCGATATGTATGAAGACCTTAAAACATTTCCCCACAATAATGATTTTGATTTTTCCGAGTACCCTATCACTCACCCAACTTACGATGGTGGTATAAATAAAAAGGTTCTAGGAAAGTTTAAAGATGAGACCAACAGTGTACCAATACATGAAATCGTGGCATTAATGTCAAAAGTATATGCAATAGAAACTAGCGATACAAGTAATATTATCAAAAAAGCAAAAGGTGTTAAAAAAATATTTCTAAAAAAGAAACTGCAGTTTGAAAACTACAAGAAGTGTCTTTTTGAAGGTGAAGAAGTAATTGCAACGTTTAACACCATACGAAGTTTTAATCATCAGTTATGCAGCGTAACCGAAAGGAAGAAGGCTCTGACAGCCAACGATAACAAACGACACATTCTTGAAGACAAAGTGCACACGCTACCTTTTGGACACTACTCACTCAACAGAATAGATGATTGAAATGTCTTTTACCAGCATTATTGAATAGCAAAAAAGCCCTTTTAAGGGCAAAAAAAATTTTTAGATTTTAAATGACCTTGACCCGATTTTAAGCGTAGCATATGTTAAAAGCTGTATTTAAATATTATTACACTGCAAGGTGTAAACAGTGATGATTGAATACTGTTAGAGGTTGCTTTGTATACCAAGATGACTCTTAAAAGTGAGGTTATTAACGAGCTGCACAAACCAGCTAGAATAAACTTTCCTAGGAGGAATACTATCCTAAAAGGAGTAAATGATTTGTATCAAGCAGATTTGATAGAGGTACAACCTTATAGCAGATTTAATAAAGGATTCCGTTACATTTTAACATTTATAAACTGTTTTACAAAAGTTGCCGATGCAGCTCCTTTAAAAGATAAAACAGGTAAAAGCGTTGCTGCAGCAATGGAAAGAATATTAAAAAGAGGGGGACATATAGTAAAACATTTACAAACTGATGATGGTAAGGAATATTTTAACAAAGTCTTTACGGATATGATGAAGAAATATAACATAAACCATTACTCAACAAAAAGTGAAAAGAAAGCAGCTATTATTGAAAGGTTTAACCGAACCCTAAAGGGAGCTATGTATAAAATGTTTTCAGTTAGAGGTAAGCATGTTTGGCATGATGTGTTGACAAAGTTAATTAGCGACTACAATAACACCTTCCACAGAACTATAGGAATGAAACCAGTTGAAGTAAGTAAGGAAAATGAAGAAGAAGTATTAAAAATTATTAAAAAGAACACCAAACCTAAGGACGATAAAAGAAAACCAAAAACTTACAATGTCGGAGATAAAGTACGCATAAGTAAGTATAAAGGTGTTTTCGATAAAAAGTATTTACCAAATTGGACGAATGAAGTCTTTACAATCCATCGAGTACAACCAACACATCCGGAAACATATATTTTAAAGGATAATAAAGGAGAGATTTTAGAAGGAGGTTTCTACGGTCATGAATTGTTAAAGTCTTTTGTTGGTGATGTTTACTTAGTAGAAAAGGTACTGAAAAGGAAGAAGGATAAGCTGTTAGTGCGATGGCTGGGGTTTAATAAAAGTCAGGATTCTTGGATTGATAAAAAGGATTTGGTTTAGGTTAAACACAGCAGTGTAATCAGAAACCTTGAATACGATGGAGATAGTTCAATTTGAGGAACATTTCAATGTAAATAACATAGATAATCTAACAGTAGACAAAGTTACTACCATAGTGGGAAAGCACGGTCCATTGCTGCCTGATACTGTTAGATGTTTAGTCACTGGACCATCCAATTGCGGAAAAACTAATGTTGTATTTAACCTCATCACAAATCCAAACGGATTAAGGTTTAACAACTTATATATTTTTAGCAAGTCCTTGCAACAACCAAAGTATCAATTGTTGCGCAAAATACTTTCTGAAATACCTGATGTAAGTATGTATGAATACGATAGTAACGAAAAAATAATGCAACCATCTCAAGCTAAACCTTATTCAATCTTTATATTTGATGATGTGTCTTGTGAAAACCATGATACAATTAGAAGCTATTTCTCAATGGGGAGACACAATAAAATAGATTGTATTTACATAGGTCAAACATACAGTAAGATACCTAAACAGCTTATACGCGATAATGTCAACCTTTTGATATTGTTCAAACAAGATGATACAAATCTGAAGCATGTATATAACGACCACGTTGGTGCAGACATGATTTATAACAAGTTCAAAGAGTTATGTGGAAGAGCGTGGGAAGATATTTACGGATTTGTTGTAATAGATAAAGATCGTGAACTTAAAAGTGGACGATATCGCATAGGGTTTGATAAGTATGCAATATTACAATAATCTTTGATAAAATTGTTCTCATTTACTACCGTTTACTCCTACTGTTAACATGGATGAGCAAGAAAGACTGTTAAAAGAGATAAATGCGCTAAGTGATTCTATTCGCCAGAAAAACAGAGCTTTGAGAATGGGTATAAGTGAGAGGGAGAAATATTTGGAAACAACCTTTAAACCAGTGATCCAGCCCCTTAAGGAACTAGTTCAAGGAGTAAGTCAAGCAAATCCTCCTACAGATGGTGATTTAATATTACCAGTACCAAAGTATGAAAAGTATGAGAGTGATGAAATTAAAAATGAAGAATCTGAAACAACCGATGAGGATAGGGATCAGAGCGTGATAGATGAAGAAGAAGATGCCTTAACAGACCCTACTGAGGTAACTAAAAGAGCAGACGATAGCGAACAAACAGAAGAAGAAGGGGAAGAAAGCGATATTCCTCCTTCCAACATTAGCAAGTTAGGATTAGATATAGCATTAACAGGTGTTCTAGGAAGAAAATATTTACTGAAAATGCTGCATTCAACACCTGTAACAAAAAAATATCATGTCTATGGTGCTCGACTTGATGAGGATGGTTTAAAGATAGGAAATAAAAACTTAAACGTCGATGAAAAAGATAACATATTGATTGGGGAAAAGAAATACAAAGGAACTAAAGGTTTATTTGAATTAATATTTAAATCCAAGCCAGAGAACTATACAAGAACAGATTTAAATACATTTAGAGAAATTTGTCAACATACTAATGCACATCGTAAATCTTACGCTCCAGACGCTCCTTTACATAAAAATGTATCTTTAAAGTATAAAAATATAATATCTCAACTATTTTTACCCAGACGTAGTCAGTTAAAACGAAAAGCAACTTCTACTGAAAAAGTGAATATTCCCTCTAAAAGAAATAAAACTGGTGAAGGTTTATTGAAAAATGTTTATAGTACAAACATTATTTACTACAACAATATAAACAAACTGGTAACACGTATGAGATTATTGTACGAAGCGATGGAAGCTGGCCATACGGGTCTCGATAACGAATGGGTGGCATTAACTGCAGAACTTAGGAATAAAGGTGTTATAGAATAACATATATATATATTAAGAGTATTTTTTATATGCACTGTCAGTACTCTGCTATAAATAGACATGAGAAGACGATCAAGGATTAGTCGTGATATACATCTCGTTAGAAAAGGTGGAGGAGTAGTATCTTCAACTTTATCCCGTATATTTAATCCTTTGAAAAATATACCTGTTGGAGCAATTGTCAACACTGCGATAGACGCACTACCCATAGAGCTTCATCTTCCAGGAGGTTATCAATACTGCGGACCAGGAACAAAACTACAAAAAAGACTAGCCCGAGGAGATACCGGAATAAATAAATTGGATCAAGCGTGCAGAGAACACGATATAGCATACTCAAAGTTTAACGATTCTGCTAATAGAACAGTGGCAGACAAAATCCTAACAGAAAAAGCTTGGAATAGAGTGAAATCAATAGACGCTAGTGTTGGTGAAAGAGCAGCAGCTTTAGCGGTGGCAGCAGCTATGAAAGGGAAAACATCGTTTGGTGGTGGAAAAAAGAAAAGTAGAAAGCGGTCGCAGAAATCTGTTGGTGGCGCTTTAAGCAGGGGAAAGAAAAGGAACGCTAAGAAGAGGAACAGTAGGAAGACTTCAATATGGTCCATGTTAAAAAAGGGAAACGGTCTTTATTTAAAACCATACCGTGTGTACTAAACAATAAGGAAAAGCTAATATTACCAAATCAAGCGTTAAGTAATAAAGCCTTACTACAGTATGCAGCTTGTTTAAAAATACCATTCTTTAGAGGTGTTTTTATGAAAGACAACCTACCACGAGATATTAAAGTTAATGAAACCGGTGTTGTCAATCTTGATAATAGTGAAGGACCTGGAACCCATTGGGTATGTTACAAAAAACTTGGTAAGACTGTATTCTACTATGACAGTTTTGGAAACCTCCCACCTCCGAAAGAACTTGTACATTACTTTAACCCCGCTGATCATATATACTACAATTACACAAGACAACAACCGTCAGATACATCTATTTGTGGACATTTATGTTTAGAGTTCTTAGCTACAAGTGTTAGTCAGCTTTAAGATGTCTTCGTATACAGTGTCCTTTACAGGGAATTCATCAACATTGCGCAGTGTACTTTTTCCTGCGTTAAGATTGCAAAAAGGTAAATTGTGGGAAGCAGCACTGCTGGATTTTACAACGTACAACTCTATTCCAAACATAACAGAAAACGTTAATAATAAACTTCATTACTCTAAAAGTGTTGACAACAATGGAAAGGTAATGAAACTTGAAGAATTGCAATTACCAACAGGTTCATATGAGATAGATGATATAAATAAAATGTTACAAGAAAAGCTTGGTAAAGAAAACATTTCAATTACAGGCAACAACAACACTTTAAAAACGGAGATAAAATCCAAATATTTTATAGATTTTAGCAAGGAACATTCAATTGGCGGTTTATTAGGTTTTCCTAAATCAACGCCAATGCTAAAACCGAATGAGCGGTACACCGGTGAAAACACTGTGAATATTCTAAAGGTAAACGCTATCAATGTTGTATGCAATATTGTACAAGGATCATACAAAAATGGAGAAAATAGTCACATATTGCATACTTTCTACCCATCCGTTCCACCAGGTTTTAAAATTATTGAGAAACCTAATAATCTCGTGTACTTGCCGCTGAACACCAGTTACGTCTCAGACATCGTCCTGGACATAGTGGATCAAGACGGAAACGCTATTGACTTTAGAGAAGAGACTATTACTGTCAGGATTCATTTAAAAGTAAACGTGTAAAAATAATTAAATGGGATTATCTTTTAAAAAGACGGGATCAAGTATTAATAGAGCCAGTAGCTCATCGACAGCTGACGAGTTAACAAGTGATAATCGTAAATTTCTTGAAGATTTAGGATTTAAAATAAAAGACTATGGATATTCTGGATATAACCCACGGTCCAACATTCGACGAGAGCCTTTGGGAGAAGGAGTATCATACACACAACCCTTACGCTTCATCGAAATTAAACAATAATGATGAAATTCGTATCCCTATTCAGCAACAAGACATCTACACTCTACCATCAGAGAGCTATCTCTATGTCGAAGGGAAAATTACCAAGAAGGATGGAATAACGACTGGAAGTACTGTACCTTTTATCAATAATCCTATAGCCTATTTGTTTGATGAAATCAGGTATGAATTATCAGGTGTTACTGTTGACTCTACTAAAAAAGTTGGTATTGCCACAACATTGAAAGGATTAACATCTATAGCTCCGAATGAAAGCTGCTTTCTGCAAGTAGCAGGATGGATTGCACCGAAAAAGGAAAGTATTGCGCCAAACAGTGATGGGAGTTTTGATTTTCATATACCACTAAAACTTCTGCTAGGTTTTGCTGAAGACTACAAACGAATAATCATCAACGTTAAACAAGAATTAGTGCTTTTACGCGCACCAAACGATAAAGATGCAATTGTAGCCCCTGCAGGCGCTACCAATGACAACTTAGAATGGAGCTTAACCCTACAGAAAGTTGTATGGAGAGTACCGCACCTAAGACTATCAGATACTCATAGAATTACTTTGCTAAAACAGCTGAAGGCGGATCGTGACATTGTTCTACCTTTCAGAAGTTGGGAATTGCATGAATATCCAATTCTCCCTGCAACGCAACGACACTCATGGACTGTAAAGACATCAACTCATTTAGAAAAGCCTAGATATGTAATATTTGGCATGCAAACTAATCGAAGAAACAACATCACAGCTAACGCAGGACAATTTGATCATTGCAAGTTGACAAATTGTAAACTGTTTTTAAATTCACAATTTTTCCCATATGACAACTTACACATTTCCTTTGATAAGAAGAGATATAGTGTGTTGTATGAAATGTACGCACGGTTCCAGAACTCATATTATGGTAAAGTAAACACTCCACTGTTGTCTCCTGAAGAATTCAATTCCATAGCGCCTATTGTAGTCATAGATTGTTCTAAACAAAATGAATCTGTAAAATCGTCTAGTGTTGATATAAAGTTAGAACTTGAGTTTGAAGCCAATGTCCCGAACAATACAAGTGCGTACTGTTTGATTCTACATGACAAGATCGTGACATATACGCCTTTAACAGGAGTTGTTAAAATGGTATTGTAGGAAAAGATTTAAAATTGTTCTTTATTCTCTAAAGAGGGTATAAATAGCTGAACTGTGCACACATTTTTAGTTAGTCACGAGCTGTGATAGAGACAACACTGCACATCCACCATGAGTGATACTTCAGAGACACCATTATTGGATAATGGAATGGAAGAGTCGACAACCGTTGAAGCAGAGGAGCAAAACGCAAAGGTTATAAACAAGAAGAAAAGGAAGATTGAACATGAAGCTCCGATTACGCTTTTAGCAGAAGTTTTTCTCCGAGTTATGTACCCTATATCGACTTGTATGAGTAAATGTTTATCTGCAGGTCTTGTTAAGTCTTTGGGATATTTACCTACTGTTATCTTACACCATGGACCAAAATCTGTCCAGTTTTCAGAGACGGCTTGGGACTCATTTGTTAAACATTTACACCTAATTGAATGCTATTTAGCCAACAATATAATCGGGCGAAAAACTAATGTAAGATTGTTGGATAGTGACATTGAGATTGATGTTGTTAAGCAACGTGGAGACCAGCAAGTACGAATAAGAAACTTAAGCAAACACGAAGATAAACTACAATTAACGCAGCAAGAATTCTTTATTTTAAATGCCATTGCTTCACCTGTAACCAGATATGTAAAGCAATTAGCATTTTCAGAACCAATTCTTCAAGATTATTTAATACATACAATGGAAACACAACCTGATGTACCTATACTCTATAGTCCTATCGACACATCCATCTTTAACAGAATCCCTTACGAAGTTGAAGTGTGGCGAGGTTTAAGAGATTATATAACTAAGCCTGACAAACAAGACCCGCAGAATGAACATATGTATTCAAAGGAGAACCTTTCAGAGTAAAGTGTCATACTTGTATCTGTGGGAGTAGGCCTATCTGGGGATGGTGCCCACGTTAAATAAACACCAACGCGCCGGGAACTGTACGGCATGATATAAAACGTATCTACCGTGGTGCGGAAACCAGTTCACTTTGTTGTTACAATGAGTAACAATATACACTCAGCTTCAGTTAGATTCAGCGAAAATGTTCACATTATTAAGGAGAACCCTTGTGTGGTAGAATTCCAGGCTTTTATAGGAGATGATAAAAAGTATATTATCAAAGAGTTGGTTTTTATTGATATAAATAATGGAGTTGACTATATATTTTTATTTAAACCGCCATTTGACTTCAAAACATTAAGTAAAAGAGCGAAGATTACAAACAGATGGTTAACAAATAATTATCATCACATCAAATGGGAAGAAGGTTTTAGCGATTATGACACCCTAGATAACATTATGTACCACTTCTGTTCAAAGTTTAAAACATTTTATACCACAGGAGCAGAAAAGCGTAATTGGATTCAATTGTTTACGTCTGGAAATGTTTATAATACAGCTATTGATAAAGCTTTTAAACTACATAGAGATATAGCATGTATTTCCGTTCAAAACCATGCACATATGTATGTCAATTGTGCGTTGAAGAAAGCTAAGCGTTTGGTGGGGTTTTTACAAGAACCGTTAGATTGTTGCAGTGGTGGGGATATTGGAGGGTATATATACACCACAACACCACTGACAATGCATCAGTATTACTCTGACTTTACAGAGGAAACATCTACATCAGCTTCAGATGGCATCTCCACAGTACCTTCAAACGTTGGTTGAGCAATTCAATGCTCAATCCAAATCTTCGGTGCTGCTAACGAAAAGGTGCTCAGAACTCAAAGAGCACAAGCACTACATCATACACCACATTAGAAAGATTGATACAGCTGTCGGTGACGCAGTATTAGTTGCATTAAGTGATGCACCATACGTTCCAGGTGATGAACCCAAGTTTCAAGTCTTCCTACCAAAACGCTTTGTACATCTACTGCAGAATGAAGACGTGAGGAATATTCAGCCAGGAGCGCTCTATCTCATCTCCCATGGTGTGAGTGGGAACAATTCTACAGAACTCTCTCTTCACCTTTCATCATCTAGTCAATAGTTATAAGACTTTTGTATTTTTTAGTGATAAGACATGATTGTAATTGTGGAAATAAACTTTACTTTTTTAAAAACTCGTTTGGGTGACCTTGACCTACTTTCTGTCTTGTATAAAACAGCTTGTTCCAATAGAAAGATTGTAGTGTCAGTATGAGTGTGGACAAGTTTGGTCGATTTGATCAGAGTGTAGCAAAGACCCAGTCTGAGGCCCATAACGCAGTAAATGCCGCTTATGTGCAAAAGAATTGTCTATCATTATCAGATGTAAACGATCATTATGATGCTAAAAACAGAACTATTAGAAATGTTTCCACACCCCTTCTACAGAATGATGCAGCAAATATGCAATTTGTACGGAATTATAGTTTAAAAAGGACTTCTGACATGCAATTTTCAGCTAATAACAAATTTATAAGAGAGTTGCGTGATCCAGTCTTAAATTCGGATGCTGCAACTATGGGTTTTGTTAAAAGGTCGTCCTTAAAAAGGACTCATCCTGATGGAGATATTGATATAGAAGGGAAATTGCTTAGAAACCTTGGTAATCCCGTTTTACCTACAGATGCTGTTAATATGAAATATGTATTATTAAACACTCCAAGACAGCATATTGACCATTGGACGTTTGATAATAAAAAATTGAGCAATGTCCAAGACCCTACTTATGACGGGGAAGCTGTCAATTTACGATCACTAAAGCAGTTAGGTTTAATCAGAACATTTGAAGCTAAGAGTCATTATGATGCTAAAGATTATAGAATTGTTCATGTAGGTAATTCCAAAGATGATAATGACGCCGTTAATGTGAAGGTGTTAAAAGATTATGTTGCAAGATATATCACGCATCATGAGGGACAATTGGAACGGTTATCTTCAGCAATATTTGATTATATTCATCGATCTTCAGGGAAGTCTGCTGAGCTAGGTATAACAAACACAAACTATTTGGATTGGGATAAAATACTTAATAAAAAGATATTGGAAGAAGATGAGTCAGAAGACCACATAAGGCAAAAAGACCGCATGACGTCACTCCATCACTTTGAGGTATAAAAGGAAGTGCACGTTCATTTTACAATCATTCCATTTTCTACATTCAACTGTGTCGGTCACATACTACAAAACCAAAAATGAATACCAACATGGTGATGATTATGTTTGAATTACGGTTCTGCAAACGCACCTGGTCTCCACAGTGTAAAAGTGTTCTTAACATGATGGCTGAGTTAGCCCAGAACATTGAGGACAGGAAGAAACGCTTTAAGTGTACTGAGGTGACCATCTCTAGATATGGTGTACATTTTATTGAATGTCTTTGGGCAAATCCCGATACAAATGTAGGCCCTGATTGCTGCGTTTGCAGCCGCATAAAATATGATGAATACAAATTTGTTAAATTGTTTGAAAGACTTGGCCCCAGTGAATGCGGAGAAGATTTGTATAGACGATTGATTGGATATATAAAAGGTGATGACTCAGAAGTTGAGAAGAAAAAGGATGAAGAACCAGTGGTACGAGTAAAGCAATTGTGGATGAGATCTGTGGAATGACAGGGGGCTTATAGTATATATATGACGAGGATTTTAGACTTTAGACGAAATTTAACACGCTAGGAGGATTAATGCAACCCCCACCACATGATGTTACCCCCACCATGATTTTTTCTCTTATATATTACAGTTCGCTGCTTTCTAACATCACTTGCACGCCAGCAGTCGAAGCAATCACATTCAATATGAACACAAATATGGAGCCGAAGTTGCTTAACGTAAGGTTAGCAAAATCTTCTTGGAGTTCTGAGGCACTGGTAAAGTTGATTGCTCTGGAGGACTTGTATAATGCAGTACTGAGCCAGATGATGGGGAGTGAAGAAGTTGCAAGCTCTACAGCGGACTTCGGGGTTGATGTACTCAAAGACGACTCAGACAAGGAGAACACATCACCCAGATCCTGAGCCAGCACTAAGTAGTTTATTACTGTAGGTTTAGTCTGTAAGATGTACATATTGTAAAAATTTGTAATATTTTAAATAAAGTAAAAGAAAAAGGCTTCTTGGACAGAACAGTCGTTCTGTCCAAGAAGCCTTTTTCAAAAAACACACAAATGACCTTGACCCACAAATTATCCCTGTGACGTACTAACCTACGTCACCATGACGTCATTGTGACGTCACCGTGACGTCACAAAACTCACCTGTCAAACCATTTGATTTATGTGAGCCAGCACCGGCAAATTACACTACTATCCATATTGATTGTATAGGGCAAAGTTTTCCAATTTTACCGAATATAAAGCTCAATTGGCTAAGCTTCCTGAACAGACAATTGCGTTGCGTGTGTTGTCAGTGTGCCAGAACTGGAGTCAGTGAGTTTTTGGCTTGGAGACTGGCTGAGGAGAGCATGAGGCTAGCCCGAGCCGCAGGGTTCACGACAATGAAGTTCTGTTGTACCAGTTTACGGCCAAACTGGTAAAGAGCCTGGGCTGACAGTAGTGTTCCCGCCAAGTCAAAAATTCATTCATTGTGGCCTACAAAGATAACCTTCGGTCAGTACAATGAAAGTATGTAAGATTGTACTACTTACTGTTTACCGTTAAGAAACTCAAATAGGTTGTCAACATTTTATTAACAGTTAATTTTTAGTGTAAACAAATAAAATCATTACGAAGTTGAAGTTAACCATAATAGGTTTTCTCAAATTAAACATACTACCTATTAGATAACAAAATGAAAATTACTTTTCCCATACTTAAAATAAATGATACATTTTCTACAATTGTATAAGTTTTCTCTAATTTTTACTTAGAAAAAAAAAAAAACAGCTTTCAATTTATCAGATTTCTTCATATTCCATGCCTATTTCAGATAAATTATATATACATCCGACAAAGGCATCTCCATCCAGGGAGAATATTGGAAATTTGGATATTATACATTGTAGAGTTAACTATTCCACCTCATTATCCTTTAATCTGTACGAGACCGTTTGTTATGTTTATTTGTTTCTTTTTTGTATTACTTTTTATTTTAGATATTTTAACTGTTTTTCTTGGCCCTATTATCAAAGTACCTTGAGCCGAAACCTCTGATTTTGTCTGGCAAGGGGTCCAGTTCTTGCTCGTGCTCTTGGTCTTAGTTCCAGGTTATATTCTCTACCGCATCTACTTGAGTTGGCGTTCTTAGAGACGTTTGAAACTCAAGACCTTCTGTCGCCAATGACTCTGCAACCAATCACGTTGTGTCATGTACGTTATTGTAAATTTTAATCTTTCTCTCAAATACCTCCAATTGAGGTATTTGAGAGAAAGATAAAAAATTTGAGACTAAGGTATCTCAAACTCCAGTTTGAGATACCTGAATCAGTTCTTTATTAACTCTAGACGATGTAGACTAGAGTGATGGTTAAACTATCACTCCATATTTATTTTCCTGGAGTTGCAGCCTTTCTCTTGGTTAGAACCTTATTATGTTTGACAAAGACTTAAACGTGAGTTTTGGAAGTTAGACACTTCTTGTGGGTTTTTGTCGTTGGAGTGACTTACTCTTGCGAGAACTTGATCAAGATCTTGGAAGTTATTTGAACAAGACAAATCACATCCACGCACAGTGGTATTGAGCCACCCATTCATACACATATGATAGTTATAGTTTACTAAGATGACGGTAGTCTTACGTCTCCAATACCCAAAAATGATTCTGTTTTACAAAGATACTACAACCTGACTTATTGAATGTAGTTCATCGAGTAAAAAGAAATAATAATATATAAAATACTCGTAATAAAAAAATAAACTAGCAAAATATTTCTTTACGACTGAGTATGAATTTAACTGAATTTTTATATAAAACTGATGTTAATATTGGACAAGAATAAAAGATACATAACTGAGGTTAAAAATTACACAAGACCAGCTCTACCATTATAACTGGTTAAATAAGTCACCACTAGTGACGCAGTGCTGTAATCCGTTTACTTAGGGACATATTGTAAAATGTAGACAATATGTGTTATGCTGAGTGTTCTTAATAATGTCACGGCGCCTGAACAATGGTTACTAGATAAGTCGACGTAGACACTACTAGATAAGTCGGGGATGTCCATATTGTGTGGTAGTAAAAGTTCAGTTGGTGTGTAGGGGAGCGAATTGAGTGTCAGGCTTGTCAGTTACCTGAAAATCAAATCCATACTAAGTGGTTCGGATTCCGCGTAAAGCTGTAGGTCCCTTAGTTTCCTTAGCTACTATGAGTACTATACATGACTTTTTATGAGTAGATATTCCCGAGGGAAAGTCGACCTTAGTTAAAAACAATGACTGCACTCGTTCATCTGCACTCATCACACTTATTCGCCCATTTCTTGATTATCGGCGTCTTACTACTGTATAATGAATCCTAATGTAAAACCTAGTTAACATGGGAGTTGTTAAATTAATCAAGGATCACAATAGTAATTAAACACTCATAGTATAAAAGTACATTTTTCTTTTAGTATTTTATTGCTTTTCAATCATAGTATTGGACCTGTTTTATTTTTATTTGTTTGTGTTTGTGCTTAAATTTATATTTATAAGTATTAAATTAATCTTATTTATGGATATAAGAGTATAGTTTCTATGTTCAATGTAACTTTATCTTTGTGATTTACCACCTAAAATATTATGTTAAATTATATATAAAAATAAATTATATTTTTAGTGGAGTTTTTATTTCAACAGTAAAAGAAAATCCATTCTTCGTTTGATTAAAACACCCCATCAATCAGGGGATAGAGACTAATTCAACTGTCTTTTCTGACGTCTTTCAATATTTCTTGTTTTCTGATTACATTTTTCAATCTGTCAGGGTTTGTTCATGTAAATTTCATTGTTGTTTGAGTTTCTAAAAGTTAGAGAAAAAAACTAATACTAAGACGTACAGTTTCATCAGTAGGTAAATTAATAACTTATCTGTAAGATAGGCGTTTAATACTTACATGAATTGTAACTATAAAACTTTATTTTATAACACATTGATAAACTTCAATAAAGTTTACATTAGTAAAAAAATGGAACATACCAAGTTTAATATTTTCATTGATTATTATGATCAGATCGCCAAGATAAGGGCGAATATGGAGTTTGAATGAGTTTGATGAGTGAAGAAGGGTGAATGTGGTCATTGTTACAAATTAAGACCGACTGTTCCTTAGATTTGTTATTAATATCCCATTGTCAAATGAACAACTGCTGGTTATCAGCTGATCCCTTTCAAAATACGTAATGAGTGTAATTGAGATCGATCTTAGATTCTTTTGGTTTATGAGGCCGTATTTCAACTAACTAGGCCGCTGACTGACCATAGAAATAATTACTACCATAAATATAAACAATGCTAATTTTCTGATGTACGTTTTAAATTTAAGTTTGAATTTATTGCTGTCCGTTTCAAACAATCCATTACTGACTGTCGAAGTATTAATAGCCAATAATGGCTAGTTCTGTAAGTTATAGTTTCAAAAATATATTAATCCTAACTTCAATACCATAAGAATGCTATTGTGGGTAGATGTATTAGTTTTTAGCTCTCTGGTAAATATGTAACTAGAATTAATTTAATTAATACTGAATCTTAATCAGAATTATTTTAATAAATTTTGTACGACACTAAATTATACACCATACTGCCTTTTATATTGTCCATTAGCTGAATATTAGACTAATACTGCGTGGTTACGATTCCACGTAAATCTGTAGGCCCCATATTTGCCTTCACTATTGAGTTATTAATAAAATCGTTCTTTCTGAGCAACGTCGAACTCAGTTGGTAACAAGAATACACAGACTATCCTTAGTATTCATTATTATTTTTACTATTCATTATTCAATATTCATCTCTAAGACGCCGATCGTAGAGGTATGGGCGAATATGAGGCGTGAATGAGTGTGATGAGTGTAGATGAATGACTGTAGTCATTGTTACTATCTGAGTTCAACTTAGCTCAGAAAGGACTATTTACTAACAGCCCAATAGCCAAGGCAACTATGGGACCTACAGCTTTACGTGGAATCCGAACCACGTAGTGTTGGTCTGATTTTCAGCAAACTGACAAGTTTGACACTTAGTTCTCCTCCCTACACAACACTCAAACCTTGACTACCATTCAACACGGACACTCCAGACTTCTCTAGTAGTGTCTATATTTATGACAACCATTGAGCGGTGTCGCCTACAATCTCCCAAACACAAATCCCCAAGTAGCTGAGTTACAGCACTGGGCCACCAGTGCCGACTCATCCAACAATCAAATAATCATTCATATTTGTCATAAAATAAGAATAAGGCAAGTCGTGATCTAAAATTAGAATAATAATAATAATAATAATAATATATTTGTAAATGCAAAATGATAATTACTAGATAACTGGTCGTTGCTATATAAAACATTACTTAATATGCAAAATATTAGTTGGAGCGATAGTTCGTAGTACTTGAACTATGCAACACTGAGATGTGGGGGAGGGGCAACAGTATTGCCAACATCCGGAACTTAACAACCTCTGGACTTTAAACATATCTCATGTAATAAAGTAAAGTACATCCATAACGTGTCTTATATTCACAATGATATAAAGTTTTGAATACTGTGAATAGATGTGGTGAACATGGCTGACATCATTTAATTTGTTTACTGTATATTTATAATATTCTGTATTATCCAAGAATTGTGTACTCACTCATCACGAAATCTCCTGAACCACTAGATAGATCTTAATTAAATTTAGAAGGAATATAGATTTTGCATTATCAAGACCCAAAAAGAAAGGATTTATCAAAATTCAATGCTTAATGGGTAGAAACATCCCCTTAAAGCTTTATTTTTTCCATAAGACTACAATAGGCATTAATTAAATTTTAATAATTAATTTCAAACAGCTGATAGAAAGAACAAAAACATTACATAATGGCTTGGATAGTTAGGCTTTCATGTGAAACGCATAAGGTAATATCTGCTAACTCTGACATGATTAGCACTACTTTGCAGTCTCATAGTGAAAACTTAAAGGGGTTTACCTATATGGCAGAACATTTTTTGTAGGGTTTGCTGTAGTAGTGTAATCATGCCAGAGTTAGTTGGGAAGAGCTTAAATATTTTAAAATCAAAACCAAACTAGCCAAACTCATTTGTCATGTTTATGTTTTTGTATCAGCTGTTTGAAATAAATGATATAAAGGACATTTGAGGGGCTGTTTCTGTCTTAGGAATATAAATTCAAGAAATAATTTCATATTCTCAAAAAGTCCCATGATACAAAAGCTAAATTGCCTCTAAATTTCATCAAAATGCCGTACATAATTTTTAATGCTATCTATTAAGATAACCAAAATTACTTAAAACAACCTAATTTTCAGTAAAATAATCTTTATAAAATCGTAGTATTTAATAAAATTAAGAAGTTGGAAATTAGATGAATTTGCAAATGGGCGTTTACACAAGGAAAAATCGATCGTAAATCATTATTATATTTGCAACTGCAATAAAGTAACAATCGACATAAATAAAAAAAGTCGATAAACCTAGAAAAAAATAAAGATTTTCTTTAAAGAGAATTTCCAAACCTGTTCTTGGGGAAAATTATAAAATTTATTTAATATTGATTACTATAAAATAATTATTTAACGTTTCAGTTTGAGACGTTGTTTCCAAAATATAATAAATAAACTGACAAATGGAATTATATAATTTGGTGAGGATAGTTATAAAATAAACTGCATATCTTTTTTATTTGTATAATTTGTTTTAATTAAGAATTTATAATCTATATTATTCGAATTATATGACGTATCCTATATCGTTTCATATGTAAATCCACGTAAAAGGTTTTATATATAGCAAATATTTTGCTTTCCGTATTCCAAATCCCATTGTTTAAAGAGATACCCCATAAGTCAAATCTTATGTTAATACAGAACCTTTTTCTCCACAACTGTAACGTCTTTCTCTGTCAAGAGATGCAGTGCTATTATATTGTGAGAATTATTACCGTCCGCACTCAAAACATAACCATAAATATCAGATAAATGTACTGTAAAGTTTGGCATCTACCCTTGAGCTATGTAAACTTAGTGGGTTTATTATAAATGGTCATGGACAGTTCTGATTTTATAACTTACATTATTTTATAAATTTTTCAAAGCAGCTTAATGCATGGATAATATTAATCAAGCTCTTGTTATTGGTTAGACATATATTCTTTTATTATTATGTCAGGTTTATACCTGTCTAAAAGTCAATAAAATTATAATAGTGCATACTCGAATAGATATTTCAAATGGTAATGTAATGTAAAAAGAATCACGAGTACATTCATTTTTTATTTATTTTATTTTCATGCTCCAATACAGGTACTAGACCCAATTACATTGATGCAGTTCAAACATTTATACATTATTCTTTCTTGTGAGAGGTTTACAGCATAATCACCCAATTAAACCTATGTCTATATAAAGTCTTATCACTAGGCAAGAAATATAAATTCTAACAACTAATCAAAATAAACAATGATATAAATATAATAAATAGTACGATGAGAAAAATGACATATATATGTATATATATATATATATATATATATATATATATATATATATATATATATACAAAATAATGATCTAGACTTTTAAAAGCACATTTTACATTAAATATATGAAAAAATAGAAGGCAAATAATAAACATTTTTGCGGAAAATAAATTATTTAGTTAATGGTCTTGAAAAACATTAGACATTTATATTTAAAGGCCCTAACTGTATCCAGAAATATGTCTATTTTGATCCCCGCTGAAAGCATCGAATTATAATCCCTCATCATCCGGAAAAGAGGCAATGATGCATGAGCAACAGTGCGAACATTTGGCAGTAGGAATAGCTGTTTGTTCCTGGTACAAAAGTTTGGGACTCTGAAGCAGACACTCTCCAATCCGGGCGGAAGATTATATTGATTATATTCATGTAATATAATCAAGTACGATTGATCGTCAACTTGTAGTGCACTATCATATGACTTTCAATAACAGCTACCAAATAAAAGGAGGAAAAAAGAAACACTTAAGATGAGATTAACATTTAAAATAATTAAATAATTAAAATACAAACTACTTGTATTATAAATATTAATAGGTCACATGAAATAATGCACTGAATATGTGTCAAGTTAGTGTGTTGAGCAGTAGTTAGTTCTTCAGTTTGTCGTGCGATAGCCGGGCCAGCAACTTGTCAGTCCCTCCCTTATTCTCCTAAATCCTCAAGGATAAACGTTGGAACTATTAT
Source organism: Stictocephala bisonia (assembly GCA_035578905.1). Lineage (NCBI taxonomy): Eukaryota > Metazoa > Arthropoda > Insecta > Hemiptera > Membracidae > Stictocephala > Stictocephala bisonia. Next base: position 13,436 of record JAQJVL010003644.1, on the reverse strand, counting down.
TACAGATATGTAAATATGTTCATTAGTTGTAATCTATTTATAACTGCCACTTAGGCGTTCACTGCAGTCATTAGGCAGTTACCTATGTTTCTTTTTTTGTGGAATAACAGATTGTGAGTTTTTATTCACAGTGCAATATTTTTATTCTTCCCCCTGTCTATAACAATAAAATTACATTAAAATAAGTATAGGAAGTAAGTACATTATTTTGAGGAAAAATCGAGCATTTTGCTTTCGATGAAATAAACAGTATCTTCATTAACTGTTTCACTGATAGAGTATTTTTAGGATGGTGTTCGTGTAAAAAAAATACTCTTGAGATTGAATTTTTCTGAATTTATTTACCACAGCAAAGCGCAATTTCATCACATAATGATTTTCACCACAGTAATGAAAATACCAAGCAAACTATAAAATAAGATCGTGAAATTGTAATATTTTGTTGCTATTATTATAATACCTTATGTACAAGCGATATATAAACGAACGATAATATTTTTTTATACTTAACGTTAGGTACAATTGGGTAGATATTGATACATTGAAACCATGGAAGACCTGCTAAAAATAAACATCAATATAGAAGACATTTACAACTACGAAACCATTAGAGACAAAATAACAATTAGAAAATTGACTTAAGATCACCAAACAAGTAAGCACAACAAGAGAGGATGAACGGTATTTGTGAAGGTGGAGAAATCATCTCATCTGAGTAAACAAAAAATGTATAGCATGACATTTCTAGTCAATTTTATTAGAACTGTCCAAGAACTAAAATCTAACAAGCCACTCAATCATCTGAAGATCAGACCAATACTACGTGGTTCGGTTGCCACGTAAATCTGTAAGTCCCTTAGTTTCCTACGAATCAGGCTATTATATAATGGCCATTTCTAAGCACAAGCTGAACTTAATTAGTAACAAGACTATGGAGGTAACATACTCATCCTACACTCTTGTGATCATGAAATAATGATTTATTCCTTCAAATAATACATAAATATGAACAAAAAACAACAACTCTTGGAATTAATCAACCACAGTTTTCCAGTAGTTGTGGTTGATGATTCCAGTCCATTTACATAATTAACAGATAAAAATGGCTCACTGTGGCATCTGCTTAAATAGTAATAATGATATATTTACACATATACAGGAGTAATACTACACCACTTCTACGATTTCATTCACCCATTTTCAAGATGATGGGACATTCAAGAATTTTACAAGACGCCTGGACGTTTTTCTTCACTTGCACGACCAGGAAATGAAACCCAAAGATAAGGTATACGCTTTGCTTCATGCTTTATCTCCTTGCTTACATCATAAGGTTTATGATTTATGCACACCAGATACGTCTCTAGAAAGGTCATATCCAGAATTAGTGGGAATGGTAACAGATGACCTTAATCCATAGCCAAGTGTTTGGGCTTTCCAACATAAATTTATACAGTAACCTAATGAAACTGTTAAGATTTACTCTGTTGTGTTCAGAAAATTACAAAAGTGCGTGTACAAAAGTAGACTAATACATTTTTATATTTGAGACAAATACCTAAATATATAAAATATAATACACACAAAATTTGTCATACGTACTTAGAATAATACAGAAATAATTAAGCAAAACAACGAACGAACAAAAAAACTATCAATCAACATAACTTTAAACAAAAAACAACAGGAAAAACATCAAATAAAAAATAAATAGCTATTTAACACAGTATTTTCATCAATATATAATCTGTTGAAATAGGCTGAATAATGAAAATAATACATGCTACCGAATACTATCATTTATATTTCGAAAATACAAAAATACAAAAAAAGGAGCAAAATCGAGCATGCGAGATATTCCTTCAAAAAGGAAGTTTCATGTAACGAAAACAACCAATATTTTACCCTTTTGCAAAAGGCTTTTAAATTTGGATTTTCTTTAATATTTGAATTTAGTTGATTAAAACAACTTGGTCCAAGATATAGATAAGATTGTCTGAAGAAAAATTTATTAACTTTTGGTTTTATGAATAATTTTTGAATGTTCAGGACGCACCCTGGTTGAACCTCTATTTCCACTTTATATTAAATTGCTTTAGTGTTTTTAAAATAAACAAATGTTGTAAAGGCATTACACCCGTTTGACAATAGAAAGTAAAAAATGCTCTTGTCTGTTTTTCTTACGAATTAATCTAATAAATTTATTTTGAGATTTTCTTCATACTCGTCTTAAAATGCACTCAAATATGTGTCGGCGTCTCATGTTTGAGAATCTTACGACGTTTTATAGATTTAAAAGAATACTTTTACAAGAATACGATTTCAAACTATTGAAATATACAAACACTTGGATTTTGATTACTTTTGAAAACTATTAGTATATTTTTTAACGGTTTATTAAAAGTATCAAAGTAGTGTAAAAACGAGTAATTAATTGAATGGCTAACTTACTGTCACTGTATTGGTGGAGGGACAGAAGTGCCTCATAAATATTCAACAGCTGTTTCACAGTGGTCATTGATTGAATTACACCGACTAAATATTAATTTTACTTTACGATTATTAATTGTTTCTATGTGTGGGGAGTATTACGAACAAATAAATAATTGTTATTATTATATTCATAGAAATCATTTCAACAACTTAAGTGTCTTTGACTTTTAATTATCATTTACATATTTTGGTAACCTTTGCTCAAAGCTGTTTGGATATTTAATTCTTACGTAATGCACAGTTACAAAGTGAGTTCTCATTTTTGAGTTAGTGCCATGTCTATAGTCTATTGTCTAACTAACAAGAAATACGTCATTGCAGGCCCTCCCACTCGGGGGGTGTACGGAGATGGATTAACCTACTTAACCACCTGACAAATAGCGATGAACTGTAAAAAAACGGTGTTTTTTTTATAAAAATAAATAAATTTAAATTGAAAATTAAAAAGGAACAAGGGACATAGACTTAAAATTAAGGAACGCGCGCGCGCGTGTGTGTGTGTCACACACACACACACACACACACACACACACACACACACACACACACACACACACACACACACACACACACACTGTACAATGGTAATCATTGGTACTAATTTCCAGTATATTTTAAGACACTAATTGAATAAGAATAATATGAACAATAAATTGTGGTCATATAAATTTATATTTAGTAAGCTGGTGAAAGGAAGGTGGAAACCACTTTAGATATTGGGTCAGTAAGGCGTTCCAAGTTACGAGATCTCAAAGTACGCTTTTCAAGGCTGTCGCAATAAAGTTTCGGAGTTAAGTACACCTGGGAAACTCTACTTTTAACCTGAAATCACTAAACTCTTGCTGAATTCCTTAATATATGTGATCTTCCATATTCTTAATTAGATTGATGTCCCATAAAAACAATTGCATTTTTTTAATATTCAACATTCAAGTTTTAGTCATTTATGAAATCTAACTATGAAAGTGTCTAGCTAGTATTGTTCGAATATATAACTCATCAACTTTAAAACAATAAAAGATCATCTTCGAAGTATCTAAATTTTTAAAAATAAAATAGCTATGAAGATTTAATATTAAATGTTTTAGTATGAACACATTTTACAAATAAAAACTTTTATTATTTGTATGAAAATTACTAAAAACTCTCCGATGTTTCATGTTATCATAATGCGTCACGTTACAAATGCACGAAATGCGGTTAAGTCTTATCGAAGTAGGCCAAACAGAAGTCAGAAACAAATGTAATTATCTTAGGTCAAATGTCTTGGACAAATATGATACTTGTAACTTTCCGGTTAAAACTTTTACAACGATAAATCAAAATTTCATCTGGTTTCTTAAAGTACGGTAGGTGTTAGCCTATCTGTGTAAATTAAAAATACATAAAATTAGTATTGTTTCCGAACGTAACATATTTTTATTACCAATGAGTTTTGAGTAAACTTTTTAATATTTGTTAGGACATTTACCTATATGAGTTAACTATAACATTTGTATTAGAACATTGAACTATTATTTATTATTAATTAGTAATACACCGATCGTAGAGATATTGGCGTATAAGAGGGTGGATGAGTGTAATGAATGCTGATGAACGGGTGTGGTCATTGTTACTAAGGTGGAATGTTCCTTAGAAAGAGCTATTTATTAATAGCCAAGCCAACTAAGGGAACAACAGCTTTACCTGGATTTCGTACCACGTAGTATTTTCAGTTAACTTACCAGCCTGACGCTCAGTTCTCTTCCCTACATGACATCCGGACCTTGAATACAACCCAACATGGACACTCCAGGTTTCTCTAGTAGTGTCCATATTTTTGGACCTATTGAGCGGGAATCGCATTGATATCAAGAGAACAAAGCATATTATTAATTTAATTACAAAAAAGTCAACATAATTTTTATTTTTTTCTCTTTGATTCTCTCACAAGTTTTTCTACGCATTTAAATTTTGTTAAATAGTCAGATGTTTTTCATTTATATATTTTTCTAGTTGTATAAAATAATAATTTTATTTACACATAACCTGAAGATGGAAGCTTTGCTTTCGAAAACGTTTGTGTTACATTAAAAATAAATTTTATATTGGATTTACGATCTATGAATTGTTGTTTGCTTATACTATTTCCAATGTTTGCTCATATACGTTTTATTCATAATGTCACTCCAGACCACACAGCTCAACATATTTCAAAAGTTAAAACAAAAAGTAAGTTTATTTACCTACGACATAAATTTCCTTAAGAATGCAAAAGACAAAAAGTTTTTCCACATTTTATTAAAATTAAAATAGCCATTGACAATCCAACCACTAAGAAATTATTACATAATGCCAAAGTAAATTGGCTCAATTTAGAAATTAGCCGTCTATATTCTAAACAACAAAACTTAGAACTAGAAGCGATGGAGAAACATTTAGAAATAATCAAAACTTTATCTATTTATGACTATGATGTATTTAATGAAAAATATGAGAATATACTATTAAGTATTGACAGAAAGATAGTGAACAAGAAGTTGAAATTAGAAAAGAAATTATAATCACTTATTGACACACAGAAACCCGAACAGCCGCAAAATCTATTCAAACGAAAAACTAAAAATGATCTTGAGTCTCAATGTTTAGTTCATAACCTTTCCACCGTAATATTTACACCCGATGAATTACACCTTCTAAGCAAAGGTTTAAACTACAATATTTGAGATGATAAAAATTACATCAAGTCTTTAGTGATTGATATTGAAACCCATATTCAATATTAAAGTCAACAAACGAAGAATGATATAAGATATGATATATCTAAAGCCATTTTTGAACAAAGATATAATAGCAAAAACTATCATACTAATACCTATAACTAAGAGTCCAAGATCATGACCTCATTAAAAGAAAAGGATGTTTTCTATTTAAAAACCGATAAAGGTAATTCAATAGTAATTTTAAACATAACAGAGTACTTTCAAAAAGTCCAAAGTATGATTGATAATGGACCATATAAACCTTACCCATACAACCCACTAAGTAGATATATAGCAAGTACAGTTGATACTCTTAAACGATGTACTTCAATTATTTCACCAGAACTTAAGAAGAACTTGATTTTATCGAATCCTTCTCTTCCTAAGTTATATTGTTTGGCGAAAATTCATAAAACTGGCAATCCGATGCACCCAATCGTATCTTCTGTTAACTCACCAAACTACCATATAGCCAAATGGCTCCAGAAAAAGCTATCTTCTTTCCGACAACCAGAAACACTGTCTATTAAAAATAGGTATGAATTCATAAGGTTAGTAAAAGATTTAACCTTAGATGATGATGAATATATGGTGTCGTTTGATGTTGTCAGCCTTTATCCTAATGTCCCCATAAACACATCCATTGAATTAATCGAAGAATGGCTTTTTAACATCAATATACCCAAGAATGAAACAAAAGAATATATGGAACTTATCAAAATCTGCATGAATCAGAATATATTCTCGTTCAACAATAAATACTATACACAAACTGATGGTGTAAGTATTAGTAATCCACTATCTAGCCTGGTAGCTAATATTTTTATGAGCCATTTCGAAAAATTTGCAAAACAATCATTTAGTTATTTTCCAAGAGTATGGATAAGACATGTTGATGATGTCTTTGCTATTTTTAGCAAAAAAGAAAACCTAAATGTTTTTATGAACAAAATCAATAATATTTACCCTAGTATAAGGTTTACTCACGAAATAGAACTGGATAAGAAACTTGCTTTCCTAGATTTATTATTCATCAGAAATAATGTCAATTTAGAATTTGATATGTATAGAAAACCGACTCATACTGATAGATACATAGTAAAAGACTCGTTTCATCCAGCTGAACAAAAAAGAGCTGTTTTCAGTTCATTAATATTCAGACTTTTGAATACACCTTTAACTGCTACCAGATATTATCAAGAGTTAGAATACATAAAAGATATTGCAATTTTTAACGGTTTCAATGAATCATTGGTTAATAACATGCTAAGAAAAGCAAAGAAAAAACATGAAAAACGAAACCGAACAACTTTATTTAATACAAAAAGTGAAGGTGAAAAATGGCTTAGTGGCACATACTCAAGCATTTCAAGAAATGTACAAAAAATAATTAATAAGAACATGAAATCTAAGATATCATTTAAATCCACTAATAAATTAAAAAATAAAATATGTAACCCTAAAGATAAAGTTGTAAAAGATTCTCAATCTGGCATATACAAAATAAAATGCAATGATTGCGAAATAGTGTACATAGGTCAAACTAAAAGAACTATCAACAAAAGGTTCAGTGAACATCAAGCCCATTTTAAATACAACAGAAGAGAAAAATTTGCTATAGCTGCCCATTGCCTATGCAATTACATTACCATACATTACCACTGTACGTGTATGGGTGGGTGGGCGGGTGGGTCAATAGCACTGTACGTGTATGGGTGGGTGGGTTGGTGAATACCACTGTACGTGTATGGGTGGGTGGGCGGGTGGGTGAATACCACTGTACGTGTATGGGTGGGCGGATAGGTTTATTGGTTGCTAGATTGTAGTACAGGAAGTCACCCTTAGCCATTGGTTTAGTGTTAGAAAGAGCATCTTTAAAATGACGATGTGTAAAAGGGTATGTGTAAAATAAGACGATCTTTAACTTTTAACTTTTAGGTCGGGAATGGATTGTCTATACAATAATCATAATTTTTCAAAACACAATGTTTCATTACTTAAACAGATAATCAAGCCTAAATTCTTAAATGCATGGGAGACGTACTTTATAAAATCAGAAAGAAATGATAAGCTATTAAATAACGATGAAGGACCTATCTTAAACTCTAGACTGATTAATTTAATTACAAAAAAGTCAACATAATTTTTATTTTTTTCTCTGTTATTCTCTCACATGTTTTTCTACGCATTTAAATTTTGTAAAATAGTCAGACGTTTTTCATTTATATATTTTTCTATTTGTACAAAATAATAATTTTGTTTACACATAACCTGAAGATGGAAGCTTTGCTTTCGAAAACGTTTGTGTTACATTAAAAATAAATTTTATATTGGATTTACGATCTATGAATTATTGTTATCTTTATCTTATAAAACATATTGCCAATAATCTCTCAACGTTTTGTCCCCAAGTAGATGGGTTACAGTACTGTGCTAATAGTGCTGAGTTTGATATTGCATCTATGCATACAAAATTATTTTATCAGCTTGACTACTTCCACTCAAGCAATGGATCTCTTAGTGCTTGGACACGAAGGGTAAAAACTCGCAAAAATAATATTTAAATTACAAATGAATCTTTTGTATGCTGCATGGTTAAAATTATATAAAACATAGCCGTGAATTACCTGAAATGTATTAAAATAATTTAGCTTTCAACTTATCGTTCATAACAGTTGTACGTGCATGGGTGGGAGAGGGTGCATTACCACTGTACTTTTATGCGTTGGTGGGAGGTTCATCATGACTACATGTTTGGATCGTTTGGAGGGTATTAATAGATGAGAGAATTTTAGTAACTGATAATGAGCAGTACTACTTAGCCTACAGTCCGTACACAAAAAAAGTAAAAATAAATAAATAAAATAAACAAAATGAAATAAAATAAAATCTCCAAACTCATGGAAATCTCTGTAGCATGGACATTCAACAATTTAAACCAAAGAGTATTGAATTAATATAATTTATTACTGTATAAAGTAACAGCAAAAGATATTCCAAATAGAAATTAAAAATAATTATAGAACCACACATAAAAAAAAACAGACGTCGCTTTCTTATAGCCACAGTCAACTCATAATTGGCGAAGGAATGTATATATCTTTGGACCCTTTCAACGGAAAAAATATGTAATGTTCCAGCAACATTTTCTGTAATGCCCTAATACATAAAACTCGTAGATCCTTACATAATTGGAGAGAACAGATATTAGGAGAGAACTGGTTCAAGGATTCCATATGAATTCTATGACAAATGAGGGTACTTATTGTATCACTCGCACCAATAAAATGTTAGATCATCTAAAAATACATCCCTAAATGATAATTAGATGTACTATAATAATTCCTGGCTAGAAGTGTGGAAAATGTTTTACAATCTCGGTGGTGATGTCATTATTACCTGTTCAATTTACAGTATATACTAGAGAGTTGTTTACGATCTCGGTGGTGATGTCATTGTTACCTATTCAATTTACAGTATATACTAGAGAGTTGTTTTACGATCTCGGTGGTGATGTCATTATTACCTGTTCAATTTACAGTATATACTAGAGAGTTGTTTACGATCTCGGTGGTGATGTCATCGTTACCTGTTCAATTTACAGTATATACTAGAGAGTTGTTTACGATCTCGGTGGTGATGTACCGAATGGAATATTTGTAAGGGTTTTTAATATTCCATCATAAGTAAGCCACAAGTTAAAGACTATTCTGCGTGGACTAGCTTTGGCGATATTCCATCAGAATAATACTCTGCAACACCATACATTTTAAATAATTATTCCACTAAACTTCAAGTAAATAATTTGTCCAAAATTCCTTCAACTGAGTAAGAAGTAACGTCAAACTAAGAACTGACCCTGGTTTAACATTTTGTAAGAACAAAACTTGATTCTTACAAAATGTTGATAATATATGATCTATGTGTTAGGAATATTACACTAGTTTATGTTACATGTTACAAGTATATCATTAAAGTCCCCTAAAAACCATCCTTCTTAATTTTTTTGCTTGTACTTACTGGGGAAAAAGAAGAATCGAAAAATAATTTATTTTAGCAGAAATTGAACAAAAAACATCATTATTATTAATTTGTTTTCTTTACTCTTAAGACACCTATTATCAAGATATGGGTGAATATGTATTTCGAGTGAGTTTGATGAGTGTAGACGATGAATGTAGTCATTGTTTCAAACTTAATGCCAACCATTCCTTCGGAAGTGTCATTAATTAATAGGTCAATGACAAATGAACAGCTGGTGGTTATCAGCTGATCCCCTTCACCATTTCTTAAGACTCTGATTGGGATTGAATTGAAAACGTTTAGCTTAAGAAACTAGGCTTTAACCAACTATGATAAAGACACATTAATTGTAATATGATGGATTACGGTATCTTGGGAGAAAGGAGGCAGTGTTGCCACATATAAACGAACACTCAAAAATTGGCTGTACAGTATTGGCTGGGACAGCAAGCCTATTACAGTCATTAATAATTAATTAATACGCATTTTTCTATTTAATTTAATTACAATATTTTTAACTACCGTAATTACAGATTTCGAATGTTTTGGTACGTTATTTTTATTATTCTTAGTTTTTGTTCTAGTAGTATTAGCTATTTATTTCACTCTAACTTTTCAAATTATTAGCTATGTATTTTAAACATACATAGATACAATTCAAATTAATTAATCCTATTTAGTTTTATAATTCTTTATTGCTTTAACTTACCTCTTAGTCATATAGTTCTTGTAAGGCTGTGAGTTGAACTCTTCCCCCCCCCCCCCAGATCTGTAGTCTTTGGAGGATATATTTTTTCCATTTTATTGCATGGGAAAGCTGTTTATTTTTGTTGAATAAAGTTTATTTTGATTTGACTTTGGTATAAATTAAAACCACACACTACCAAACTATTTCTCCGAACACCATGCCTGATTAAGTTAAAAATCTTTCCATGACTTCACGAATGTTTCAAATAATCAAGTTTCTTGTCGGTATAGGGGTTGAATATGATTAACTCAATAAGTAATGCAAGTTAGAAAAAATATTTGTTTAATATAATATATTTTTCCATATACAGAATAGTAAACTAAAAAGTATAATTTTTTTTATAAATATAGAAATTAATACATAGCTAACAGTAAATCTATAATTAAATTTGTTATTTAAAATATTTACAGAATATTATGATTATATGTCTTTAATCTAACAATACCATAAGTGCTTGCTATAAGTCTGTAATATAATAATAAAAGTACTCGTGTGGGGGGAATGGTTTTAGATATACATCCATCCCCGACAGTCGAGGGTAGTCCTTGTAGGCCAGGCGGTAGTGTTCCCGCCAGCCTAGGCTCCTCGCCAGTTTGGCCGTAAACTCACTGGTACAACAGACCTTCATTGTCGTGAACCCTGCGGCTCGCGCTAGCCTCATGCTCTCCTCAGCCAGTCTCCGAGCCACGCCCCGCTGTCTCCAGTCACGATGCACTGACAACACACGCAACTCAATTGTCCTTTCAGGAAGCTTGCTCATTTCGGCTTCTTCTTCTGCGAAATTTAAAAACTCCACCATCTAAAACAAAAGTGCTTGGTTTTAATTAATTTAGAATAATGCTAAACCTAACTCAAAGACATGTAGTGAAATACATCTAATAGTATCAAATTTATGTGTATTTTGCTTTTTTGGCAATACATTTTATATGGAAACTAAATCCTACAAATAATATATTTAAGTATACGACATACTTGTAAGTGTATTTATGGTATTTTTTACAAGCTCACCCTAACCAATCTCAATGCATGACATTTTTGTGTTTTAATATTTTTTTAGTATTTCAATAAAGGTTTTTATATTTTGTAACATATTTTCCAATACACCTAATTCCACAAATCAATAAAGATTAACTATTGAAGTTTAGACAGTTATCTTATCTTCTTCCTTGTTCGATGAATTTAATGAGGCCGTTTCCTCTACGGTATCTTAACATATACAATCCAAAAACGACGTTTTTATTCTTTATGAAATCTTCGGAAAATCGAAAAGATTTTTATAAAAATTAGAGGCAAGGTAGCTTTTGTATCATAGAGGCCCACTAAGACAGTATTTCTGAACATTTTATTTCTAAGGGTTAGAAACAGTCCTTCAAGTGTATTTTTCCCGTAAGAGTAAGAATGGCATTAATTGATTAAATTTAACAATTTATTTCAAACAGGTGATAAAAAAACACATAAACGTGATACACGAGCTTGGCTGATTTGGTTTTCATAGTAAAATTTTTACAGCCCTTTATAACTAACTCTGACATGATTGCACTATTTTTGAACCCCTCCAAGGTTTCTAGACTATAACAATTTTTAATGTAGTAGAATAGTAGTAGGCTTAGCTTTTATTTTGATGAGATGGCTTAGAGAGAATCAGGAGGGAAAGATTAGCAAACATAGAGAACCACGCTGTATCGAAGAACACTGTCGGGCTGTCAGATAGTTATATAAATTATTAATATCCAAACACAAAACATCAAATGCTGACGATATGTTTTACGTTTCTTGGCCATGGTTATTGCATTTAATATCTTTAGCACTTATTTTCATTGAGTTGCCAAATATCATACATAAGGTTGATCCAGGTTGGGTTGTGTTTAAGGTGAACATGACTAAAATATTAGTTTATTGTCATTATGATAAAAAATTTATAATATAAATATATACATTTTTCACTATAAATGGTCAAGGATAGCGCTAAATATAAAATTAAAATACATTACTTGATTTGATTGTTAAATGTAGGTTATAATTCACGTGCCCTAAATTGTAAAACTAAGGTTACGCCTGCCTTTTTCTAAAGATAGTTTTTCAAATCTATAGAATAAGCCATATAGGTTCTGTGTTTTATATTTACTGTATTTTTTAAATTTAAATTTATAGGTACTAAAAGATGATATATTTACCATCACCAACAATCGTTAATTCAACCATTTTTACACACATATTTTTGTTGATGAACTATGAACAAAAATAATGTATATTGTTATATTATATACAATCATACCTTACACTACACTCAAAACTCCTCTACTGATAATAATGCTTATATTTAATTAACAACGATATCTACCTTACCTCTACTGTCCTTGACTTCTTGATATTGATATGGATCTGATCATTAACGTAGTTTAAATGTCTTTGAAGAATGGAAGCCTTAACCTACAAACATACTACGTGCAGATTATCAAGCTCTTGTGCTCATCCTGCAGAATGAATTATACCTTTTACAACTTCAATATCTTTTAGATTACCAACCAATTTAATAATTATTAAATCATATTACAACATACATGTTGAATATTTTTTATTTTATCCAATTTAAATGTTATGCAATAGTGGATTTAAAAAGTTTAACTCCAAAATTAGTCTTTAAATTATTTTTTTTAACTGACGTAAAAAAGTTACAAGTGTTTTTTTACACAAATATTCTACTTATCTATAATCCTAGTAGACATATGTGAACTAACATAATTTTTTTACTCATTATTATGTTTAAAATCGGAAATATTGAGTTAGGAATGAAAATTGATACTCAGGTTGAAGCAAAGTGCAACTTTCTAGGTTTTATAAAAAATAAAACATTATTGAACCAGCTTATTCACAAAACCCTTTATACAGTAAGGTCTCAGAAGATATTGTACACTTTGTCATTAATGTTTTTTAAGTGATATTCAATATGATTGCGGCTAACTATTCAGTGGCATCAGTTCTGATTATAAAAAAATAGTGAGATAAAATCAATAAAAAAAATCATTAATTGACATGTATGTCTTATGATAATGTCTTATAAAATATTAATTGAATATGATAAAAGATAAAGTAGTTTGGCCTGATTAACTGGTAAATGTTGGTTTAAATTAATGGGAACAAATTTTATCATTGGTTTTCTTATCTTACAATGCATACATTTGTTGTTATTATGTTCACATTAATAAAAGTAGGTTAGCAAGCATATTAAAACTGATCATATGACAAATCATTTCAAAGATTACTAAGTGAAAAATGTTTTAATATTACTTGACTTATTCTTGTTCAAGGGTTGAGGTAAAGATAATGATCCAATGATTTTAGAAAAATAATTGGATAATTAATCCAATTATTTTTCTAAAATCTATCATCTTTACACTTTGATTAGATCTGAATTTCCTTACTCATTGAAC